>CAUYRT010025239.1:0-40400 GCA_963574885.1 Lepilemur ruficaudatus | reverse complement strand
GTTGCCCGGGCTGTAGAGTGCCGTGGCATCAGCCTAGCTCACAGCAACCTCAAACTCCTGGGCTCAAGCAATCCTTCTGCCTCAGCCTCCCGAGTAGCTGGGACTACAGGCATGCGCCACCATGCCTGGCTAATTTTTTTTTTACATATATTTTTAGTTGTCCAATTAATTTCTTTGTATTTTATAGTAGAGACTGGGTATCGCTCTTACTCAGGCTGGTCTTGAACTCCTGACCTTGAGCGATCCGCCCGCCTCGGCCTCCCAGAGTGCTAGGATTACAGGCGTGAGCCACCGCGCCCGGCCTGGATTTCAATGTTATTAAGTAATTATTAAGGTTGCCAAACACCACAGAAATAGACCCTGCTTGATAAATTGAAAGATACTGTTGATAACATCCAGATTTTTTGCATTTTTATACAAAATGGCGGCTGTGGTGGGGGCTTTGGCATAGGAACTCCTGAGAGGGACTCTGTATTAAAGCTTTCTTGCTCACAGACTTCAGAGTCCCTTCTGACCCTGCTTTGCTCTCAGAGGGCTCCTGAGGCCTGCAGCCGCCTGCCCTGGAAGGCCTGTGTTCCTGGCTGAGGGCGCAGGGCCTTGTGGACATGGCGCAGTCATCTGGGCGCGGCTCCAGCCTCTCAACCATAGCCATTGTGGGGCCCTCCCTCTGTGCCGGCCTCGGCAGCTGCCGCTCCTCCAGCACCCCAGCCCGCTCAGCGCAGAGCCGCCTGTGTCAAGTGGGAGAGGGTTGTCATCAGAGTGCTGGCTCAGATCCAGAAGGGGACAAGCGGTGGCGAGGCTCTCAGTGGAGGCTAAGGGGGAATTTGCCCACCCCTCGCCCAGCTCCCTGCTTTCTCTCTATATATACAAATCAGATTTTCATACCTAAACAGCTGTTTTCTATGCACACTCATCTACCCTTCACGTTCCCTGAATAATATGACTCAGGAAGGAGATTATACTTTCAAAGGAACTTTTACTCAGTCATTAGGAAGTGTGTCATCATGCCAGTGTCCATGGGGAGACTTTAGGTCATGGAATAGGTTTTCCAGCAGTGATCCAGTTAGAAACTAATATGTTACTTTGCAAATAGTGCTTTCAAATCTACTAATTTTATTATTTCAAAAAGTGATGTTGTCATTCAGTCCCCTAAAATGTCTGTGCTTAACGCAAATAGTGTCCTGATGGCCACTTCACCACTGACCTGCCGCGTCTAAGAAGGCGCATGTTTCCCACGCATGCATCCAAATGCTTTGGACAAGGGAAAAATGAAATACATCTGGTTTTCTAAACAACAGTCATGGAAAATGTTACCCATGGGGTGGAAAATAATGTAAAGTTACTCAGCTGGAACCTCACATTCAGCATATTTTAATGTCATTTCCCTTTACCTCCTGCTTCTTCCAACACTAATTTATAGTGATTACCCATAAAAGTGGAGGTGGACCTGTGAGTTTCCACTCCGTGCCATGTGTGGTGGAAGCACGTGGATGGGCTACCCAGGCAGAGCCCAGACACTCAGAACCAAGCCCGCCTCTCTTGGGCCCCCGTGTCCACAGTGGGGACGCAGCACGCTGTGTGCACGGTGCTATCTGTCCGAGGCCCAAGGATTGATGAGCTCTACTGTAAGCGACAGCTGGTTCTCTGAGAGGGAACATTCCCCGTTAGAGGAGTCACCTCTCCATTAGAAGCACGAGTATTAGCCAGGCAGCTGGGATGGACGCAAGAGCTGGGGCACGTGTCCCACAGAGCTGCCGGCCAGAGCCGGGCTGTCTCAGAAATGCTGAGCCCTTCACAGGGCGATTAGCAGCCTGGGAAACGTGGCCACACCGCTTTCCCAAGGACAAATTCATAAGTAACAAAATTTCTCAGGCCTTGGTTTTTGCTTTGTGTCATGTTGAACATTCTCCCAATTGAACGCAGTGGATGGCAACATTTATCATGTCCAGTGAGGTTTTAAAAAAAAATTGCATGGGAATAGTTCATAAAAAGTCAGGTTGGCAAGCGTTTGGGGCTGCAGACATTCCCTGCTTCCCGATCGTTAGTTGCACGATCTCGTGGCAGCAGCCTGGGTGCTCTTGGGCATGGTGAGCTTGCAGTTCACCCAGCCGTCTGCAAGAGCAGAGGCCACGCGCATGTGAGAGCAGGTTGTTTAGTTCTCCTTGAGCTCCAAGACACTTGCCAGTACGTTAAGCATTTGAGGCCAGCATTCCTCGGGCTGTTTATGCATTTTATACTGATTAGTAATTCCTGAAATCAAGTTTTTTTTTCTTTTAACACAAGGTGATTAATGATGCAGGAATTATGACCCTGTGGTGCCAACAGCTAGTCTTGCCAGCATTGGATTAATTAAAAGAGAAGTTACTTTTTCATTCAGGGATGTGACATAATTCTCATTATTAAAACAACTAAGTACAAATGTGAAGAACCTAATATAAAATCCACAGCAAGAGCTAAAGGGATTATGTTTCATATTTGTCTTTAAGTCTTCACCTGCTACTGGTCACTGACAAGTCTCACTCTGCCCAGCCTCAGGACCAAGCAGAATTGACTCCCTGGACCTTTGTTCCTTGTCCAGGGCTCAAGTGCAGCATTGGGGCCCGCAGGGCCTGCACTCAAGGTCAGCCTTTCTTCTGCAGACAGAGCCTTGGCTCCCTGCACTTCCTGGACTGCAACTTTCACAGGTGCAGCAACCTTGCTCTCTGGCTGTCCAGGCTGCCCACCAGGCTTGCCCTTTGCCCAAGGTACAGAAATTTCCAGAAAGAGCACCTTTGCCAGAGAAGGCCTGTACATCAGAACTGTGAACCTCCTGACTTTTTTTTTTTCGTAAGAGAGTTTTTCTCTTGAGCCTACATAGCGTTTACATTTCAGTTTTGTGTGTGGTACCGTAGACCCTGCAGCTGTGCAGCTTCACCTGTGAGACATGCTACTCTTCATATAAAAGGAACCAGACCAGAGCTTATGATTGTGAGACATTTATCTTGGCTGTGTATTTATTGTGGTGGTTGTTTCCATTACTCTGGAGATAACACATGCAGGAGAAGGTAAAAAAATGTACAGAGGGATACTTGGTGCAAGGACTGTCTCTGCCCTGTCCTACCCGTCAGAGTTAACCAGGGCAGGCGGCCCACCGCGTACCTACCGCATGCATGGCAAAGAGACCTCGCTAGTGAGGTGATTTCTTCACAGATGGCCACTTGATTTTCATCAGGTCGGCCCTGGCTTCGTACACCTTTGGGCTGATAACTCTGTGTTTATAATTTATTAATATGTGCCTCATTAATTCTAATTAAGAACACCCATATTTGTTCTTGGGAAGCTCTCAGTGACAATTATGGAGACCAAGCACAGTGCCCTCCTGGACAAGACCACGTGGTGTAGTCTTGGCCAGAGGGCAAAGGACTTCTGTGTATAGATGAATCTAACTTCTGTCATATATTATGTTTTCAGGGCCACCTTCAATGGCCCATTCTCTTTTATCTGTAGGGCGGATAATGGTTTTAGAAAAGAATCTTAAAACTTATCTGAATGTAACAATGAAGGTAAGAATGACAAATGGCTTATTTATAAAAATGTTGCTGGACACTGAAATGTATCATTTCTGGCTAGTGTCACAGTAAAGGATCTGTCTCGGGACTCCTGCGGTGGAGTTGTTACTTGTATGGAATGCTGCATGAGGTCTCCGCCTGCTGTGTCTCAAATAGGAACTATGCCTGCATGTGTTGGAGCTCAGGACAGCTACTATAGCTGGGATTCCCTGCCTCCTAAATAAATAGGAGGTGGAGGCCATCACCTCTGTTTTGTGATTGGGTTATTGTGGGTCAGTCCATAGTAGCAGGTCAGTATATGTCCCAACTTTAGATTAAACCTGTCATCAAAGGTAGTGGCTCTGATGCAGGCAAAGTAGTTGATGGTGGTTCAGCTCTCTCACGGAGCTATTTCACCTGATGCACACATCTTAGACATCTTTGCAGGCAGGAACAATTTTGAAAGACAGCTGGCATTGCATCACAGGTATCTTAGTACAACATTACCTTATCCATAAACTTCCTTTTCACTTTCTATTAATAATATTAACTGTAGACTTGGATGGTAGTGTGATGCACTGAAGGCCAACTCAGAGCCTGTTAGAAAGTTTGACACTTTATAGCAAAGCCAAGCTCCCCATCCATGTTTAAAACCTCGCTCAAGAGAGATGAGCTAGGAAAGGCTGCAGGGCCCCTAGACAGGAGAAGGAAATAGTGGTGCCATTTTATCCTGCTGCTTTGCAAGAATCAAACCAACTGATCTCTGAAGAGTTTGGAAAGTTGGGTTTTTGTGTTGAAACTGACCTATACTTAACAAAATGTGCAAGCTAAAAAGTTTCATAACTGGGCCCCTGGCACAAAAGATCCAGAAAGCTCTAAAAGGATCAGATTCTTAATTTGATTCTTTGACTTGATTTGGGTCTTTTGTTTTTTGGGATTTATTTATTTATTTATTTTTACCAAAAATGTAGCCCAGCAAGGGGTGCCACCAGGAGGAAAAGAGAGAGAAGTTAACTTTTAGGTATCCTTTCAGGATGGTTTGCTATAATTATTTCCCTTGACACAGGATATGAAATTAGTTTCACAGGGCTTAGATGGTTTCTCTAAGGCCAAGTTTAAAAAAAAGAAAGAAAAGCCTCAGCAGGGTGTAATGTCAGAATTGGAATATTCCTAGCTTGGTTTGTCTTTGAGGGGACAGACCTGAACTGCAGTCCGGGCTCTCACTTCCTTAACAGTGGGATCTTGGCAGTCCCTCAGCTGCTCCACGCTGTAGCTCCTCCTCTGTAAATGGTGAGCATAATAGCACCCGAGATTGATGTGAAATATAAATAAGGTCATATAGGAACATAATTGAGTACATCCCCAGCCCATAGGCAACAATGTACATTAGTGATTATCGGTTCTGTTTTTTTGCATTTAGGAGACTGTATAGCTCATTCTGGGTCTTCAGAGATGTTGACATGGACCTGCAGTCTCGCTGCTATGTTCTCTTGGCAGAAACTGGCCTGGCTTCCTGCCGTGCCACTCATTGCGATTGGGTGACTATGATGACAAGTACCAACAGCATTGGCTCTGGGCTCTCTTGCTCCCTTTGGCCACCTCCATGCCAGAGCAATTCTGGAGCTCTTTCCATGATATTATTATCTTGGTTTAATAGAAACCTACATTGACTACTCTGCCCAAGATGTGCATGAAAACATTAAGGCTTAATTTTATTCAATCTGCTATCTGCTAATGCCAAAAAGTACTTGCTTCCAGAAAAACCAAATTTCCAATTTGCAGAAGGACTGTCAAGTTCTGATTCTAATGTTATTAGCAGTCATGTGGTGTACAGCCTAAGAATAGCACAGGCTGATACCATATGCAGCTTGGGATTCGTAGAAAGCTATTGATTACATGTAAGAATGTACTCAATGGTTTTTTGCTTTCTTTTCAATGAAAATTAGATGACTGTGCCAAAGACTGAACCAAAATTATTACAATTATTTTGTTTTTGAAATGCTCTTGACTCAAAAGTAGTGATTTTTTATTTAAAATCCAAAGATGAAAATACCTAATTTTATTTTAGATTTCTACTATAAAATATATATAATTTTTTGGCAAACAAATTCTATATGAAGATGTGTATTTCTGAAAAGATTGTCGTGACACCTCTTCTCACTCAACTGCACTTATATAATTTTTAGATACTCTTGATCTGGAAAAAACTTCTGCATTTGTTACAGCTTCACACATTTTATGAGCATCTCTTTGAATATAGTGGTAATTTATTATTTGGGTGGTTGGAAAGAATGTGTAAGATTTGTAGATGGTTCCTTATCTGCTGAGTTTTTCAAGTGTTAACTGAATTATACTCTTAATGCCTTTTGTCCCAGAGTTACTAAAGTAAAATTTGGAGTTTAAGGTGAGAAAAGTCAAAGAGCAATAAATGCTAACAAATAGGCCTTTCTGTTCCATCAAAAGTCTAATATGTATATCTAATATTATAACTTCTCAATTATGAGGTCTGTGGAGTTTTCAGTAATAAGTCTACTCATGGTAAAAAATTTCTTTCTAATCCAACTTTATTTAAATCTAAACATATATCCAAAGTATCTTAAATTCTTCCCATATATGTTTAGCTATTTTGTATAGGTTTGGTGGATTAACTAGATGGTTGGGGTTTTTTTATTTTTATTTATTTTTTATTTTTTTAGAGACAGGGTCTCACTCTGTCACCCAGTCTCGAGTGCAGTGGCATCATCACAGGTCATTGTAATCTCATACTTCTGGGCCCAAGCAATCCTCCCACCTCAGGCTCCTGAGCAGCTAGGACTATAGGTGTAAACCACCATGGTTTTTAAAAATTTTTTTAAATTTTTTTGTAGAGACAGCGTCTTGCTATGTTGCTCAGACTGGTCTTGAACTCCTGGCCTCAAGCGAGCCTCCCGCCTTGGCCTCCTAAAGTGCTGGCATTACAGGCTTGAGCCACCATACCTAGCCACTGGATGGTTTTAGCAGCATGGCTGAGGAGTGAAGGCTGACGTGTGGGCAGGACCCGAGTGAGGGGTCCCCAGTGCACTTGCTGAACCAGGCAGGAGAGCTTTGCCAGGTGCAGGGGGCAAGGCAGGGAATTCTGTGTGAGCTTGTGGGGCTCTCTCTTCCCAGAGTAGAGCTTTCATTCCACCTGCTTCATAGATGTACCGAGCAAGAGTGCCCTGAGCCTGCCCTGAGAGATGTGATGTGCTTAGTGGTGTCTGATTAGAAGAGATGGCCTCACATGGCTTTTATTATCAAGGTACCAAGACCAATTCAGTATGCGTCATGCATTTGGACAAACCTTTCTAATATAAATGCCCTTGCTGAAGTGTATGAACATAGAAATCATGGCTTTGAAATTTGCCTTCAAAGGGCTGGCAGTTTTTTGAAAATATATGATCTTTTCAGGCCAGGTGCGGTGGCTCATGCCTATAATCCTAGCACTCTGGGAGGCTGAGGTGAGCGGATCGTTCAGGGTCAGGAGTTCGAAACCAGCCTGAGCAACAGCAAGACCCCATCTCTACTAAACATACAAAGAAATTAATTGGCCAACTAAAAATATATAGAAAAAATTAGCCAGGCATGGTGGCACATGCCTGTAGTCCCAGCCACTTGGGAGGCTGAGGCAGGAAGATCGCTTGAGCCTAGGAGTTTGAGGTTGCTGTGAGCTAGGTTGATGCTGTGGCACTCTAGTCCTGGCAACAAAGTGAGACTCTGTCTCAAAATAAATAAATAAATAAATAAAATAAAAATAAAATCTTTTCAGTTAGGTATAAGCAGATTAGTAATAGAAATCCATTCTTCACTTACCGCACATGTGTGTGCTTAACATGAGCCAGGGATTGTGCCAGCCACTGGCAACGTGCGGGTGGTCAGGCTTGTCTCTCCCCCAGACACTCAGAGTGGTGGCAGGGTGGGGCAGGCACAAGAGAAGCAAGTAGGGACAGTTGTCACTCACATGATTAGCGAACCACATGTAGGGCCCTGAGAGGCAGAAAGATGAGGGCTGGTGATTCTGTCTCAGAGGACCACAATGAAGCCTTCATGAACATATATATTCAGCATTTCACTTTTGGCTTTAATTGTTAAACATCAACTCCCCCCCCCCAGTGGCCATGCTTGTCGTATCTATGGCCTCCTCATTACTGTAAGTCACAGTATGACTGCCCTATGTTTATAAAAGTCCCCAGGCCTTTATTAATTCCTTCTCGCTCAATAGCTGGCACTAGCGTAACAGCACATATGTAGGTGAGTGTATATGTCGTCATATCTGTACTCCTATGACAATCCAGTCAGCCCAACTCAGACCTCTGGACGCCTGAAGTCACAGAGCGTCCTGGCAGCCCTGGCTTCAGGGGCTCCCTCTGGCCTCCTGCAGTTTCCTCATCTCTGCTCCTCAGGGCCCAACATACCCTGCTGCTGGTTCCCACAGCGCCAGCCCAAGTGCCCGCCTCTGAGTGCAGCTGCCCAGTGGCCAGGGGCAGCCTTCCTCCTGATGGAACAGGCCCTTAGTCTCAGCCGCAGGAGGCCAAAGGCCAGTAACGGGGACCCTCTTGCTCTCTCCGGCTAACTGCAGACTCCCCACCTGCCCTGCGCCCTGGCCAGTGGCACCTGGAAACAGCCCCAGCTCTGCCTCGATTGCCAGATCCTTTCTTCCGACCTAAAGATACTCTCAAATCAGGTGGCAGGGCCTGACTCAGTGTTCCCACAGGTGGTGGAAAACCAGCAGCTGTTTGGCGCCCTCAAGGCCTTACTGGAGGACTTCCGCTCGGAGCTGCGGGAGGACGAGCGTGCCAGGCTGCGGCTGCAGCAGCAATACGCCAGCGACAGGGCGGCCTGGGATGTGGAGTGGGCCATGCTCAAGTGCCGCCTGGAACAGGTACTACCCTGCTAGCATCCCGGCCCCTGACCACTGCATCTTTCCTGTGCGGGACAGGCAGGGAGGGGCACAGGGCGCCTTGTCCAGGAGGAAGGAGAGCAGCGGCTGCGCGTGTCTCTCCCTGAAGTGCCCAGCCTTCCCAGGGCCCCTTTTCCCCTGGTACGCCCTCTCCCAAATAAGAAACACAGCCTCCACCAAGCAACATTTTAAAAGTAGCATTTATTTTCCTGTTCTGCATTAAACAAGGCTGTATTTAGCCCCAGCAAAGGGTGGCCATCGTGAAGCCGTCATCAGACTGAGATGACACATTCTAGACAGGAGCAAGCAAAAGCAGACTGTGGTTTAGTTATATCTGAAAAAGGCAAACATGTGCTTTCCTTTAGATTTTTCAAAATATTGAAAAGAACTTGTAGACCTTCCACTGCACGCCCAAGAAGCCTGATCAATTTCAGTCTCCTTATTTACACTGGAGGAAACCGAGGCCCACAGAAGCAGCTCGTCCCGGGGCACAGTGCCATTTAGTGCCGGGGTGAAAGAAGCGCCCAGGCTTCCTGCCTCCTTCACATAGGAGTGAAGCGTCCTCTGAGGTCTCACCCCTGGCCACAGGAGTTGAGATCAGACATAGCAAGAAACATCCTTTCCTACGTCTTTCTTCTTGGAAATCCTTAAAAGTAATGTGACTTCCTGCACAGCGTTTGCTGCCCGGATCATCTCCCAGGGTTCTTCCAGCCCCTTGACATGAAGGTGAAGGGAAGGTCTGTGCATCTTCTACTTCTTCTTCTTCTTCTTTTTTTTTTTTTTTTGAGACAGAGTCTCACTTTGTTGCCCAGGCTAGAGTGCCATGGCATCAGCCTAGCTCACAGCAACCTCCAACTCCTGGGTTCGAGCGATCCTTCTGCCTCAGCCTCCCGAGTAGCTGGGACTACAGGCATGTGTCACTATGCCTGGCTAATTTTTTCTATATATTTTTAGTTGGCCAATTAATTTCTTTCTATTTTTAGTAGAAACAGGGTCTTGCTGTTGCTCAGGCTGGTTTCAAACTCTTGATCTTGAGCAATCCACCTGCCTTCGCCTCCCAGAGTGCTAGGATTACAGGCATGAGCCACCGTGCCTGGCCGGTCTGTGTATCTTTGATCATCTGTTTTCTAGGCTCTGTCTTGAGGCATATCATAAAGTAATTAAAATTTTATAGGGATTGGCCTGGATATGAAAGAAAAATGTTGCCCAGAAAGGAGACCTCTTTCAAATGGCCTTTTGAAAGGCTTGTCACGTCAAAAGAAAGCAGCTCTCCAGTACCCACAAGTTCCCCTGCACTGCCACCTGGCCCCAGCAAACCGTGGTGTCAGGCCAGCAGCCCTGGGTAGACAGTGGGGACGCAGCCTTCCAGGCCAGGCCCATCGAATGACGGAGCAGCTGACCCAGTCACGGGTCCTGCCCGCAGCCTGGCGGGGGACTCACACTAGATGCTCTGCATAGTCCACAGCCTGCAGAGGCAGCAGTGGAGGGGGAATGAGTAAGGACACTCTCGATGAGCTGCCTTCAAACCTATTTAAAAATATGTTGTGGGGGGTGCTAAATATTTTCCAAGTTGTAACTGTAGCTACAGAAAGGAGGCATAATCTTTGATGCAAGCCAGTCTTAAAACATTTCGTGTTTGTTTTAGGAGAACATAGTATCCACCCACATGTTTGCTACAAATAAAGCTTCAAGGAGAGGCACTAAATACCAACAGATGAAGCTAGGATTTCAAACCTAGAAGCCAGGTAGTAACAGGTAAAGAGTTCATCTTCTGCCCAGAAGTTTCCTAAACATTTACAGGCCAGGAAGCAATGCATGTGAGCTGATGCTTGTCCGTCTGTAATAGTTCCATATTTGCCCTCTTCAACTTAGATGCAAAACAGTTTAATTCTGCTGACAGCTAAACATCTTCCTTCAGTGGAGCCCTTGTGTCACTCCCCCAATCTGTGATTCTTTCAGCCGACTGCAAAGTCAGACCTTGTTCTAAATATTGAGCAGATACAATGTTTCTTGAAGGTGCTCTCAGTACTGTGGGGACCCAGACAAGGACTGGCATTTATAACAGGGTGGAAGATGTCACCAGGCTTGTACCCAGGACCATCAGGGGTGGGAGTGTGTAGGCCACACACGGCACCTTGAGGGGTCGGGGAGGGCTATTTGTGGAAGTCCTGCTGAGAACGAATATCAAAGGATGGATGGGAGTTAGTACATGGAAGACAGAAAGGAAGTTTCAGGCAAAAAGGAACACCGTGAAGAGAGAAGCATGGCCCATTTAGGAGCTGAGGTGTGAGGGGAAAGCAGAGGGTTTAAAGAATTGATACTTTGATCTTGATTTTATCATGCAAGTTTAGATTCCCTTTTTGAAAAGATTGTTCTGGCTTCAAGGTAAAAATGGATTAGGAACTATTAGAATTAAATGGATCATCTTGGGATCTGTACATTGAAGTCAGGAGACTTCAGAAATAGAATAGGAAGAAGTGCGTCTTTATGTTCGCTAAGCTTTCACTAAAATTTAGCAGGTCCTCCAGTTACAAAGTAGGCAACGAACCGAACAGAAATCCCAGACTTTTTCATTTCCCATTACAGTCATTGCAGATGTCCCAAAATTAACATTGAGGAGACATTTGGCTCCCCAAGACTGCCACAGGGGTCCATGGTAAGAAGGTGTAGGAGCCCTGAGCTGCAGGGAGAAGTTGGAGATGGAAAGGCCACTGCAGCAGTGCGGGCGAGAAAGGGTGATGCTGAGGCAAAGCAGCAGCAGTGGAGACGGAGGGACACAGCCGAAAAGCCATAACAAGTAGAGAATGGCAGGACCTGGTGACCAACAGTGAGATGCTGTGGAGCGACAGGTATCTACCTGGGTGGCTCTCGGGTTTCTAGTCTGGGTGCCTCAGCAATGGTGCCATCACTGAGACAGGAACACAGGGAGAGGCCAGATGGGATGGAGAGGGTTGGATTTCAGGTGTCTGTCATCACGGGCACTGGGCTGAAGATGTGAATGAGGAGGTGGAAGACAAGGCTGTGGATGGCATCTCCAGGACTGTGTAGAATAAGGGGAGCTCAAAGAAGGAACTTGAAATATTCATTTTCAAGAAATTAGTAGAGGAAGAGGAGGTTGGAAAGGAGCTGCCAATAGAAATTAATGACAATCCAGAAGCAAATGTCTCAGAAGCCAATGGCAGTGATACCATGGTATGCCAAGTGGAGTTCGGCATTATCAGAAGCTTTGAGAGGCTAAGATGGATAAGGGATGAAAAGTTTTGTTGAACCTGGCAATTAGAAAGTCACTGGAAAACTTGACAGAACAGTTTTCACTAGGGTGTGGGTGAAGCAAACTGCTGTGCCGAGAGTGAGAGAAGCGAGTTTGACAGTGAGGGGGAAAGAAGGAGCAGGACGGGGGCTAAAGTAACAGGGGCCACAGGACCATGGGAGCCTTCCTTCTTGTTTTTAGGTGTCAAGTGAGACTTGAACTGTATAGGGTTATTAGCAACACAGGATCCCTGAGTGGGCAGAGGGATTGGGCTCCAAGCATGGGGAGGGGGTGACCCTGACCATGAGAGACATGAGGAGTGTGGATGCAGAGGAGTTTGTGGGTAGGAGAAGGAATTCACCTTCACATCTTAACAAAGCAGGGTAGCAGAGGCTGTCTTCTGCCAGGGCAGGGGCAGGCTGCCTGGGGAGGAGATTCTAAAGAGAGGAGGCTCTGGGAAAGCATCTACATGTGGACAGGTGGACCTGCAAGAGGCTCAGCACCCCAGCTTGCACCCTGTCTTTCACTCTGGCTTATGGGGATTGCCAGGAGCTCTTTGAAATTGGAATTTTTTGTTTTTGAATTTTAATGGTTGCCCTAGGGTTTATAATATATATTTAATCAAAGTCTACCTAGAAATCATATTAGACTTCACAGGCTGTGTAAGGCTCTTATGTTCCCAATTCCTTCTCCCCATCCTGTGTGCTATTGCTGCCACAGTTTACTTCTATGTATTCTGTGAACACACAATGCATTGCAACTATTTTTGCTTTAAATAGTCAATTATATTTAAAAGCAACTAAAAAATAGGGAAAAAATTAGTATATTATTCCTTTTTGTACAGACCAAAGTGTCTCTTGGTATCATATTCCATCTTTCTGCAGAATTTCCTCTGTCATTTCTTAAACTGCAGTTCTGCTGGCAATATTTTTTTTCAATTTTTATTTGTTGAAAAGTGTTTTTCCTTCATTTTTGAAAGATAGTGTTGCTGGGTGTAGAATTCCATCTAGGTTGAGATTTTTCTTTAAGCACTTTAGTTGTCCCTCCATCATCTTCTGACTTGCGTAGTTTCTGATGCGAAGTCTTCTGTAATTCTCATCTTTGCACCTCTGTGTAATGTGACATTTTTTATCTTGTCTGCCTTCAAGATTTTCTCTTTGATTTTCACAACTTTGAATATATATGGTGTAAGATTTTGTTTGTTCTTGATATTTAACCTCCTGGGTGTTTGACGAGCGTTTATTGAAAACTATTAGGTTCTATCACTGTCCCATCCCTCAGTTCCACATACAGGCTGAGGATATAGGAACAGATGTGGTACCTGCCCTCAAGGAGCTATGTGGAAGTACAGGCAAGAGATAGTGGTGACTTAGACTAGAAAAGTAGAGCTGGGAAGCTGCTATGGGAAGCTAAGTGGACTCATTGCTTAATTCTATGACTGTGTCAAATGTTCTTAATTAGGACTTTAAAAATGAAATTTGTTTCTTCCATAGGATTGGCCAAATATTGGTGTAAACATGTTTCCAGGGATCATATGTAAATGTGCTAAGATTTTCTTCATCTTCAAATACAAGGCTTGTCTGGGAGGGAGGTCCTAAGTCTTTTCTCTTTGACAGCTGGAAGAGAAGACGGAGAACAATTTGGGAGAACTAGGCTCTTCTGAAAGCAAAGGAACCTCGAAGAAGGAGAGGGAGGTGCACCAGAAGCTTCTGGCCGACAGCCACAGCCTGGTCATGGACCTGCGCTGGCAGATCCATCACAGCGAGAAGAACTGGAACCGGGAGAAGGTGGAACTTCTTGACCGCCTGGACAGAGATCGGCAGGAGTGGGAGCGGCAGAAGAAGGAACTCCTGTGGAAGATAGAGCAGGTAAAGACACACCCCAGGCACTGGAGCAACCCCAGGCGCTGGAGCACAGGCAGAGCATGCAGCTACTAAATTGACCGGGAAAGCAAGAGCACTTAGAGAAAAAATCAGGCTGCTGTATGGCCCTTGCTGCATCAAGATGTTTCACGGGCATCCAGAGGAAGAGGGAGAAGCACTAGAATTGCTAGTGTTGGAGACCTAGGCTCATGCCCCTCCATTTCACAGAGGTTTGCATTGCAAAGTTTGCAGGTAACTTTCCTGGAAACATTCATGTGGGAAGGGGGAGTTGTGGGAGGGGGATAGCTTTTTAAAGGAATTTAAAAACTAACCTTGAAAGAGGAGGTCATTTCAGGTCTTACTCAGTGATTTCTGCCAAAAAGCAAACTACCTTTTAAGTTTGCCACTAAAGATGTTGTCACAGTGACTGCTCCAGCTTGCACGAATTGTCGTCATTAGTAAAGAAATTGCTGAATTAAGTGGAAGCCAGGTTGTTTGCTGGTGATTGTACCTGCTGAGGATATTGCTGAGCTGTGATTAGATAGGGCCACAGTCAAGGGAGGTAGCTTGTCATCTTCAGCTGAACAAATGATTCAGAAACTCAGATGAGTTTTAGAGGGAGTTGGTTTTCTACTGCCCAGATAATCATACTCTGCATTGCGTCAGACACAGAACAGTTTGCATAGGTACAGTAGTTCCTGAGTGATGCACAAATTAAATTGACCAATATTTGGAATTCTTCCCTGGCTAGATTTTTATATAGCATACATTTTGTTTATTTCAGCCTGTCATACTTTATAAATTCATGAGGCCTCAAGGAAATGTATTAATCAGTAAGACACTGAGTTTAGGAAAAATAACGTCATTACTCTACTTTAAATACCCAGACTGCATGCACTTATGTGGGAGCCTTTTGAAAAATGTGCTCTATTATCCACATACATGGTACTGTGTTATGTAGGTACAATGACAAAGGTGAGTTTAAGCATAATGTGGAATAGGGAGGGAGGGAGAACAAACTAAATGGTAAAGAGACCAAGAGCCTTTGGCTTGGAAACCACTGAGAAGAAAGTACACTGTAGATAGAAAAGAGCTGAAGTTTCTCCTAGGTTTGATCACTCACATAGATGAGTCACACTGCTGATCTTTGATAAGGCTCCATTTCAAAATTCCCCAAATCCTATCAAGAAGAAAGTTGGCCATTTCCTGTTTGGCTCGGAAATGCAGCACTTCTGAAGAGTCTCCCACGTTAAATCCCCTGTGTGTCTGTGCTCTTTTGAATGGGTCAGTTGTTAGGTGGAAATTTTAGGGGCAGAAGTAGCATGAATTCTTATGAAAATGGTTAGAAATTTATCATATCCAACTTTAGTTGATCAATGTCACAGAAACTCCAGGAAACTTGTCACCGGGGGCTTCTTTCTTGGCCTTTGCTTTAGGATCGCTCACTTTGTATGTCCCTCCCATACCGATGAGGCCATCATGATTCCTGCCATGGCCCTTCTAGGGTCCCCTTTGCCTATCAGCCATCCTGTTGGTCTTGTCACCAGCTTCATTCGTTTTGAAAGTCACACCTTGGATATAAATTAAGCAAGTATTTTAGGTTCTTGTTTTACTTTTGGGAATGAGGAATTTGTAGCAAAGGAAAAATTAGTAAGACACATCCGATGACACTCAACTTTTGGAGAGTCAGAGACTTAAAGATGAGCCATCACCTCATTTTAAGACTGTGTTTTGGAAAGGTAACAGTGGTCAGGAGCTGAACTCCATTTCCAGATTGTCAGTGTTAAGACATTTCTACCACACTCACAGCCTCAGAAGCTCAGTCCTCAAGGTTGACATCTTTGAGCATAATGGATCTGAAACACGTGTGTTTCGGGCATTCATCTGTTCCTGAAATCTGTGTGGTGGGTGATTTCATTTCTGTTTTTAGACGAGGACTGGTTACCAGTGAACTGATGCTTCAGATGTGCAATTGTGGCTTTCAAAAATAAATCTGGCCTTTTCCCAAAAATATTCAACATTTTTAACAAAGCCTATAAATCTTGGTGCCCAATCCTGAAAATTAAATAAAGCAGTTACAGGCATTCTTTAAAATGTCTGAAAAGAGGTAACTGGCTCAAGTGTGTATGGGTATATAGATTTCGTTTGTTTCTCAGTTATTGGGTTGTCCATTCATTTAACTGTTAGCTGCACATTCCATAGATAAACGAGATGGAACTGAACAGTCTTCCCAATGTATACTCTTGACATTTGACTACTTGGTAAGCCATGTAACCTTGACGATGATAACCTAATACAGATGGCGAAAGAAGTAACACTAAATCCATTTTCCACTTTCAGAACACATGCTTCATACTTGCCTGGTGTCATTAAATTCCTACCTAATTTCTACAGCACATGAGGCATTTTATGTGATGTATGACTGTGGGAATGTGGCTAAGGTCATATAACATGTTTCATCTATCTTAGCGTCTCTCGTCTCAATCCAACTTTGATTGGGGGGGTAGGAAACTTCTATGGAGTCACACCACAGCTCTCCTAGAACTGTTACGTTCCCAGTTAACACGCAGATACTGTAGGACTTGCTGCTATGCTGCCGACTTACACAGCAAACAGTGCCATCCGTTCTCCTGCCAGCAGCTTTCTTAAATCCGCTGCCTTTACCACATGAAAGGCCATTCTCTTAAAGCCTGTTTACAAAGTGACCTTTTTTTCTTTCCACCAGTCTGGGTAAGGTGACACTCTTGAGAGTTTATTGTTCTCTGTATTATTTGAAATGCAAATCTTTAAAATTTTCTATTTGCATTAAAAGTTGTTCTGTGGGACTGCAAGTACCGTAGGGGCTGACGCTGGTTTGAAGTGAGTCCCCTCGGAAACCCTATCTGCCTAAGGATCGATTCTATTCCAGCACCTCGGAGGCATCTTAGCAGCAGATAGCCCAGCTATAGCCACTCCAGTGCATTTTTAGGAAACCTGACACTTACCAGCTTGCGTGCAAGTTGCTCCTGGCTACCTGGGTTTATTTTTGAAATTCCACTTTACTGAGTTAGAGCGCTGGTTCGTAGCTCTCTGCTTTAGTCATTCTTTTTCCCTCGTCACTCATACACCCTCAGTGCACGTTTACAGCTTCAAATGGGATTCTTGTATTTTAATTCCTTGCCCAAAATAGCTTGGAGATGATCACGTGTGGCAACTAAATTGTGCCGACATGTATTAAATGAACATATAAAAAGCTTTCCTTTTAATTTTTTTAAAGAAAGCATTTAGCGTCTTTAAGAGAACTGCAAAGAATTGTGTCCTGGGGAGGGGAGGAGAGAGCAGGGGGGCCGGGCTCAATCCCAGAGTGATCTGCTTGTTCCCTATTTCGACTGGGAACTGCCTCGAACTCCTCTTATTTAAGCTCTGGCTGCTGGAATCTCCATCTTTCTCATAAAATAAAGATAATACACTGAGACTTCTGTTCCGCTACCTCAGAAATTACTGAAAATGAGCGACAGTCCTGTTGTCCTCGTTATCTCACATGGTTTCTTCCTGGCTGTACACAAGCCGTGCTTACATCCAACTTGTGGACAAAGGCTCAAATTAGGACACAAAGATGCAGTTTGTAATGATGTTTTGTTTTAAAACCAATTGGTCTGCATTCAAGGGCGTTTTAGAATTTCCTGGCACCATCTCAGCACTTGAGGACTTTAAATCTTTTTTTTTTTTTTTTTGGCCACCCTTTCAGGTCAAATCCAAATGTCACTTTCAGCATTCAGATAATTCACTTATTCAAAAGAGCAACCTGTCCAGGAGTGTGAGCTTGTCATCCAGGAAAGACCCCATTACAGCTTCATAGGTGGGCAGAGCTGCGGGTCTCAGCTGTGCTTTCTGTGCATGTTTACAAAGGGAGGCAACGAGGGACGGTGGGGAAGCCCGTGAGGGCTTCTCTGTGGAGCATGTTCCCGGCCAGCCATTTGCCTGCAGCCTCAGCAGTTCCCTGTGGCTTCGGTAGGGCCCCTCCCTGGACCACCTCCACGGAGCTGCCAGTGCTGCTGAAGGGGCGAGTGGGAGGGCCCTGCCAGGGTGGCTGCCTGCCGGCCACTGTGTGCATGTTCCCATTTTACAGACGCAGAAACTGAGCTGAGGAGAGTTGGGAACTTACACCTGCCAGTTAACCATCAAGCCACAAATTGATGGCTTCAATTCATGTCTTCTTACTGCAAGAGGTCCTGTGTTTTCCCACCACCACTTCCTGAGTTTACCAAATTAGACAAGTTTACCAAATTACCTATCTCTCTACATCCATGCCAACAGTTGTTGTTTTGGGACTTTTTGATAAAAGTCATTCTCACTGGAGTTAGGTGATATCTCATTGTGGTTTTGATTTGCATTTTTTTCCTCAGTCTTTACTTGCCTTTATAGTGAAGGTTTTTTTTTTAATTTCAGAATATTATGGGGGTACAAATGTTCTGGTTACATAAATTGCTTTTGTATCATTTGAGTCAAAGTTGTAACTATACCCATCTCCCTGATAATGTGCACTGTACTCATTAGGTGTGAATTTACCCATCCCCTCCTCCCCCTCTCACCTGCTTGATTTCTGATTAATATTATTTCCATATGTGCACACATAAGTGTTGATCAGTTAGTTCCAATTTAATGGTGAGTACATGTGGTGTTTGTTCTTCCATTCTTGTGATGCTTTACTTAGAAGAATGGGCTCCAGTTCCATCCAGGATAATACAAGAGGTATTATTACTTCACCATTTTTTATGGGTGAGTAGTACTCCGTGGTATACATATACCACATTTTATTAATCCGTTCATGGACTGATGGGCACTTGGGTTGTTTCCACATCTTTGCAGTTGTGAATTGTGCTGCTAGAAACATTTGAGTGCAGGTGTCTTTTTTATAGAATGCCTTTTTTTTCCTTTGGGTAAATACCCCAGTAGTGGGATTGCTGGATCAAGTGGTAGTTCTACTTTTAGTTCTTTGAGGTATCTCTGTATTCCTTTCCATAGAGGTTGTACTAGTTTGCAGTCCCACCAGCAGTGTATGAGTGTTCCTATCTCTCCACATCCATGCCAACATTTGTTGTTTGGGGACTTTTTGATAAAAGTCATTCTCACTGGAGTTAGGTGATATCTCACTGTGGTTTTGATTTGCATTTCCCTGATGATTAGAGATGTTGAGCATTTTTTCATGTTTGTTGGCCATTAGTCTGTCTTCTTTTGAAAAGTTTCTGCTCATGTCTTTTGCTCATTTTTTAATGGGGTGGTTTGATTTTTCCCTGCTGATTTGCTTGAGTTCTTTATACATTCTAGTTATCAGTGCTTTATTGGATATGTAGCTAAGTTTTAATCCTCTCAAGCAATGTATAAGTTGTTTTTAACACCAAATGGTTATAGCCCAGTTTGATCACTGGGGTTATATATAGGACCTGTTTCAAATGGTTTGGGGCCAGTCAGGAAAATCAAATTCACCCTTAGAAGTTTGCTACCACTGACGGGATTTCATTTAGTATGCTTTAAGTTCTTAAGGTAATTTTGTAAAAGAGTTTTGAACATGTAGTTTAGCAATATTTGATTTTTAAAAAATAAGTATAGAGTTTCCCATGAGCACAGCACTCAAAGTTATGTATAGTAACTTAGATATTGGCGTCAGAAAGAGTTGGCCCTACTTGTGTGTGGTTAATGCAGATTTTCTAATCCAGATAAAATGGTAGTGTTTTTTAAAAAGTATTTGTAATGTTGTGTTATATTATAAAATTGAGGTCAGAACTTGAAGAACATTTGCTTCTCACAGAGTCTTTCAAATTGACCTATATGTAATTCCAAATTGTGCAGAAAAGATGGTCTTAGGGAGACCATTAGAAAAGTGAGGCTAATTGTTTTCATTTTTAAAACTCTCAAGTTGCAGAAAGAGAACAGTCCCCAGAGAGGTGGCAGTTTCCTCTGTGATCAAAACGAAGGCAGCAGTCACCCCTATCCCCACCAGGGAAGCCTCCGCATGCCCCATCCTATGGCACTATGGCCGTGCACAGACGCCGACTCCATCCCATTTGAAGACCGGCCACTGTCCAAGCTAAAGGAGTCAGACAGGTGCTCGGCCAGTGAGAACCTCTACCTGGATGCCTTGTCCCTGGATGACGAGCCAGAGGAGCTGCCACCCCGCCGGCCTGAGAGGGAATTCAGGAACTGCCTCCCCGAGGTCAGCCTGGGTCTTGTCCATCCTGGTTAACTACTTCACAATGAGGGAGTTTTAAACCCAGCCGACATCTGTCACATTCCCTTCCTTGCAGGCTCCAGTGGCTTTGCATATAGCAGCCTCTGAATTATTGTAAGTAAAAATGAAATCTTCACAGTACTAAGGGTTTTCCTTGGTGGCCCTGACCCTAAACTCCTAGTGTACTCTGTGGTAAGTTTAGTTTTGCCACCTTGTTTTGGGCTTAGAAATACTAGACTAGTGTCCTTTTTGAAAAGAAGTTCTCAAGAATAAGTGTGTCCAACAAAACACACAAGAGGAAGTAAATAATTCTGCCAAGTGTGTATGTATGTTCAACTTCTCTTGAAATCATAGTACAGTCTTCTGATTCTAGAAAACTAATAACCAAAACAATTTTGTTTTAAAGAAATTTTCTAACATTTGGAAATAGCAAATATCACTAAACAATGATACAGTATAAACATCTTATTCTGGGGAAAGGGGAAAAATCCAGCACTTAGAAATCTTACGTTCATTAGATTACCAAATGAGTGAGCTAAGCTACATACTGAAATTTCCATGGCACAGCGTTAGTTACATTTTTCTGGTTTTAACATTGTTAAAACCTCATTTTAAAAATTGATTTTAGGAATCATTACCTGTTAATCATATTTAACAACTGCTGCACCTGTCATTTGGTCTCCAAAACAATTAATACTTAGAAGAGTTCATGTCAAATAGCCTTGTTGAAATATGGGGAAATTATACTTCAGTTACATGTCAGTGAGGTCAAGTGCCTCATTCTCAGCAATATGTATCAGGCTGATAGGATGTCGCCACGATTCCGCCCTGTTTGGCCTATTGGCAATCTTGCATGGCCATTTTCATAGCAGAGAAAACATAGGACTGGGATCGGGAGACTGTGTCTAAGTTCCAGCTCTGCAGTGGCTGGGACTGCCACCCTCATCTGCATGGCAGAGACAAGGGGCACACTCACCAAGGAGAAGTGCCCTAAGGAATATGTTTCCATTACTACCAAAGGCTTGCGCCTTAAACTGTGTCAGCACAAGGGCGTTTTCTCAATAGATAACCTCGTGTTTATGTTGTCTTCTGCCACCACAGCTGTCATTGTCCTTCTTAAAGAGAAGGCACCGTAGCTTTGCCTCTGATTCTAAATGGGAATGTTTAAACCCAAGCAAGTACCCAAGCCTAAGGATGTCACACTAACTTCTATAGCAAGATTTGAAGCAAGGGACATCAGGTCTCCTAAGTTAGTCTATCTTTCTCTCTCTCTCTCTCTCTTTCTCTCTCTCTCTCTCTCGCACACACACACACACACACACACACACTCAGACTTATTCAGGGTGGTACAAGAGTCAGCTTTGAAATTCATGTACTTAGTGAGGTCCTTTGAAGAAGCACAGAAGAGCCACGTCCTCCATGACAAAGTTTATAGCCCATTTTTCTCACTCATGTGGGCTCCTCCCTTGCCTACGGAAGCTCCGCTCCCCTCGTCATGCTGTAGGTGCTGCTTTGATGACTGTGCTTCAAAGGACGTGGGGGCACCAGCTCTCCTGACCAGCACCGGCCTCTGTGCATTTCCAAAGGCGTTTTCCTAGGGGAGCCCAGCAAACAAATCACTTACACAGGTTCAGGGCTCCTAGGGAACCAAAATTACCTGATTCAAACCGTGTTATTTCTTCTTTATAGGAAGAAGAAAATCACAAGGGAAATCTTCAAAGGTAAGTAAGATTGATGAAAATAATAGATTACTGAAATAAAAATCTCTTGGTCTTAAAATTCCATCTGATCGATGTTGTCTATTTTAACTCTCTCTTCAAAATGACTTAAAATTAAGACTTCTGAATAAGTGGTTGCTTTATTATTCTTCATTTCATAAATATGGTATTTTTGATTACTAGTAACAAAGAGGCTAGACATGCTATATCCATGTGTATTAGTCCTATGATAAGGACGTTCCGGTTGCAGTGTCGTCACGTATACAATGGCATGCTTGTGTTCAGTGGTTTTGGAAAAGTCCTCTCCGCATCTGAAGTCTGGAAAAACTCCCTCTTGATATGCTGTGAGACATTGTATATACTATATTTAAAAGCTCCACTAGGATGATTTATTAAAATATTTTCACAATAGTCCTTAAGAAAATATATAGTGATTGATGTTGATGTTAGTTGTACACCAACTTTTTTCTTCCCAGTCTAATTTCCTCTAGTTTTACTTGTTTCTTCTCCAGATGAATATAACTGTTTTCACTCCATGAAATTTCTTCTCAGGCAGTTTGCCATTTTTAGGTCTCCCCAGCTTTGATCTTCCCATGAGCTTTGAGTCTGTGAATGACTGTCCCCCTTGCGTGTGCCCTCTGTCAAATCCCCGTAGCACCTAGAGGTGCCCCGGCACGTTTCTGTCTTTCTTGGGCGGCACAGGCAGGACTTGAGAGCTCAGGCCCTCTGGCCGAGCTGCCTGGGTTCCCACTGCTTTTGCCTCTCACTAGCCATGTGACCTTGGGTAGTTACTTAACTGCTTGGTGCCTTGGTTTCCCCATCTGTAATCAGGCGGTGGCTTACATGTGTTAATACACATTAAATAATCAAGTTATCCCCTAGCACAGGGCAAACAGAGGTTAGCTCCCACTTTCCCTCTGTTCACAACGGCGTCCACACCAGTGTCTGAGTCAGGGTTTATAGCGACTCTTCTTCACCACCCAAGCCATCATCAGCCTTTTAGTTTCCTCCCTGCACTGTAGCTATTTTTAAAAATCCTACTTGCTTCTGTTAATTTCAGAAGTAATCCATGCTTGTTGTAAAATAAATACCAAAATATCCAAAGTGAAAACTGAGTGTGCCCTTCCCACTGTCCCCTTTTCCCGCTGGCTTCTAAGGGCTCAGTATGTCTGCCCCAACACTCTGTCCTCTGCATCTGCAGGCGCCCGCACGTGCTCCACATTTCTCCTGGTTCTTGTCATTGCTATTTTGTTTGCTTTGGCCACTGCTAAAGTTGATGCCTCTCCTTCCTCTGTCCTCATCATATCTGTTCCACTCTATCCATCCAAGCCCCAGAGGCACAGAGTCCCCACCATGTAGGTGCCACTGATTAACTCTGAGAGCAGTTCCTCTGTGGGCAAAAGTGGGAGTGAGGTGAACTACATCCATGGAAATGTAGAAAGGACTAGGGCTTCGGCGGCTGTCGAGCACTTACAGCCCCCAGTGCAAAGCATCCTAAAACTCATTATTAATTCAGTAACTACTTGAATTAATCAGAAGCGAAAAGAGGAAATTCCTATTTGCTGGAAAGCTCAAGACTTTGTGAAAAATCAATCCATCCCTCCGATTTCCTTTCATTTCCAGCACTGGTCATAGCCAGCGTGCTCTTACTCAAAGCACTGTTAGACAGTTGGCAGATTGTTTTAGATGGACTGCCTGACAGTGTCACTTTTAGTCTGCTCTTTCACCCCATGGTGGCGACCACAAGAGTGTGTGCCTTGCCCCAGGGTGAAGGCAGTTGTCAGCAAAGCCACTCTGAGCTTTGCTGGTTCTGTACAGCAGTCCACACAGTGCTCAAACTTGCTCAGAGCAGGACCCCAATTCTGGCCTCATCGCCATTAATGGGTCCTACATAGGAGTGGTCCGTGCAGTCAATCTGAGACCCCTTCGACAGGGCCGGCACCAGTCTAGAACTCTAGGTATTAAACCTGTGTTTTGCAGGGCAAGGCAAATATTAACATGTCCTATGAGAAACTGGTCTAGTTGCGAGACAGTGAGTCTATGGACACCTCACCTCTCCCCTCCTCTCCGGAGGGATTCCAGGCCACAGAAGTTCTCTTGCCTGAGCTGGCAGGCACAGCCAGCCCCAGCCTCCTTCCAGACCACTGCTCCATCGCCCTGGGTAGCTGGCAGCTGCCTGAGCCCTCCAGCCACCTCCTGTCTTAGCGTAGGAGCATGCCCAGTGCCCCCTCAGTGCCCGCTATGTCTTCACCCTTCAGTGTGTTCATGTCTGAGGGAGTTTTTCTCTTAACTAGGATTAAAGGAGGAGCACAAACAAACAAAACACTGGTGATGAGGAACTGAGCCCATTGGCGAATTTGGGCAGGGCCAGACGAGCTTTTGTTTGGCATGTAATTTCCAGTCTGATTAGGATTTCCACTTCCTCTTTCTTCTACAACTTGCAAGCGGCCTTTAGAGATTGTTAGTACTTCAAACCTACAGAGGTTAGCTGGGTGAAGAGACTTCATATGACAGCTGTTCTATTGCGGTCTCTCTCCCCCTTATACCTTGGCCCACCGCAGGTGGGGATGGTGGGGTGTCCCTCTGCATGGAAAGGGCACTGCGATGGCACCTGGCACTCCTCACTCCCAGCCGGGCCGTCACCGAAAGTCCTCATCTTGGTGGAGATGTCGAGCCACAGTCTGGAGTTCAGCCATGACTGCCGTGTAGCCCCCTCTTCTGCTCGTTTCCACGGGATGTGAGGGCTGGCGGGTTTGGCTGGATTCAATTCTGACCAATACAAGGCTTCAGGAGCAGCCCAGAGCCATAGAAAGTCCGGTGAGCAGCCTTGGGGTAAGCACATGAGTAGAGCGCAGCAGGCGGCTGGAAGGTGCCCGACAATTCAGGTAGGGGCAGGCGCCTTCAAAGGTCCTCACACAGGGCAGGACGCAGGTGCTGTGGTGTGTCAGGGGCTCCCTGACAGATGCTGACACCTTTTCTCTTCTACTTTTCCCAGGGCAGTGTCTGTGTCCTCCATGTCCGAGTTTCAGCGCCTCATGGACGTCTCCCCCTTCCTGCCTGAGAAGGGGCTGCCGTCCACCAGCGGCAAGGAGGATGTCACCCCACCCCTGTCTCCTGATGACCTCAAGTACATCGAGGAGTTCAACAGCAAGAGCTGGGACTACACGCCCCCCAGGGGCCATGGTGGGGCTGGGACCGAGAGGCCCCCAGACCTCTGGGCAGACAGGACCGAGGTAGGGCGGACAGGGCACGAAACCACCACAGAACCTTTCCCCAACTCCTCCTGGTACCTGACCACGAGCATCACCATGACAACGGACACCATGACCAGCCCAGAGCATTGCCAGAAGCAGCCGCTGAGGAGCCACGTCCTCACTGAGCAGTCCGGGGTGCGCGTGCTGCACAGCCCGCCTGCCGTGCGCAGGGTTGACAGCATCGCCACGGCAGGCAACGAGGGTCCCTTTCCCACAAGCAGAGCCAGAGGGAGCCTGGGAGACACCAAGGGGGGCCCTCTGGAACCCATGCTCAGCAGGTGGCCTTGCACTCCCCCCAGACACCCACGAGAGTACGTGGAGGGGGCATGGCGCCCCCTCGATAGCCCCCTCTGTGCCTCCCTGGGCTTTTCCTCCCCTCTGCACAGCCTGGAGATATCCAAGAACATGAGTGATGACATGAAGGAGGTGGCCTTCTCCGTCAGGAATGCCATCTGCTCTGGTTCCACCAAGCCACAAGTCAAGGACATGGCCTGCCAGACCAACGGGTCCCGGACAATGGAGACACAGACCACCCAGACGATCAGTGTGGGCCTGCAGACTGAAGCCCTGCGTGGCGGTGGTGTCACCAGCAGCCCCCACAAGTGTCTCACTCCAAAGGCAGGGGGCGGTACCACGCCCGTGTCTTCTCCTTCCCGCAGCCTTAGGAGCAGGCAGGTGGCCCCTGCCATCGAAAAGGTGCAGGCCAAGTTTGAACGCACATGCTGCTCCCCCAAGTATGGTTCTCCCAAGCTGCAGAGGAAGCCCCTCCCCAAAGCTGACCAGCCAAACAGCAGGACCTCACCAGGGATGGCCCAGAAAGGGTACAGCGAGTCGGCCTGGGCCCGCTCCACCACCACGAGGGAGAGCCCCGTGCACACCACCATCAATGACGGTCTCTCCAGCCTCTTCAACATCATCGACCACAGCCCCGTGGTGCAGGACCCCTTCCAGAAGGGGACGCGGGCCGGCAGTCGGTCTCGCTCAGCAGAACCCCGACCAGAGCTGGGCCCAGGCCAGGAAACAGGCATCAGTTCCCCAGGAAGGTCGCCCAGCCCCAGCGGGGTGGGCTCAGAGACATGCAGGGAGGACGGGGGAGAGGGCACGCCTGTGAGGCAGGACTTATCCGCACCGCCTGGCTACACGCTCACCGAGAGCGTGGCCCGAATCCTCAACAAGAAGCTGCTGGAGCACGCCTTAAAGGAAGAGAGGAGACAGGCCGCCCACGGCCCCCCAGGTCTTAACAGCGACAGCTACTCGCTGGGGGACACGGCTGAGCCAGGGTCCATGGAGGTAATGAATGCCGAGTGTCCCACACCCTCCCCCACCAGCGCGTCCACTTAGCTGTCAGGCATGCTGGGGCCTGGAATTGTGCCTGGTCATGTAATTTCAGGATCATTGTCCATAACTGGGTCGTTGGGAGCTGGGGAGGTGTTAGCTTTATGGGAGAATGGAATAGGCAAACACAAACCCTGAGAGAGTTCTTAAAGAAAATTGCATTTTCTTGTCTTCACTGAGGACATGGTTTGATTCAGGTTCTGTCTTCTGGTCTGGGTGATTGATCCTTATTTACTTATCTGGGCTTTTTATTTGGGGTCATAATTTTCCCTCTTCTGTATGGATTTGTGCATGTGTGCAGGCTCCATAAGCATTGTCAGGGCTCTCTGCATGCTCCAGACTTTGTATGTAACAATATGAGGGCTGAGCAGGAGAGGCTTGGACCGCATGGACACAAACACGTCTCTCGTCGGGAAGGAACCAGGAGAACATTTGCACTCCCAGGCTGGCTTCAGCACCAAGTGGCCATCTGGCATCTCACAGCTCACTCACCCTCTCAGTGCCCATGAATCCCCCAGCAGTAAAACCAGGCGAAACAAATGAATAAAATTAAAATAACAGGATGTTGATTATCATTACCCCCCATGACATTATTCATAAACCAATCAACTGTGGATTTGGTCACAGGGGAAGAGAGTGTGTTCCTGTGTCACCTGGCCCAAATATCCCACAGGAAGGTAGATGATGGTTAGATTCCTGGTCCAACCCACCAAGGAATATTTAACTCGAAATGGAGAGTTTAAATCTTTATAGAAAAAACTTATGGAATGGCCAGTGACTTACATAAATGGCTATTCCTTATGGTTCAACCTAAAGCAATATTGATAGTATACGGCCTACACATTCCAAAGATCTGAGTCTTTGTGCTAACATTGTTGACATGCTCTGAGAAGGACCCCCACTTCTGGTTGAGTGTTCTCAGGTGACAAATGATATCTTCTTTGAGCTTTTGTTACCCCCAGCTCCCTGGGCCCTCAGGTAAGTACTCCTGCAGTGGGAAGATCTGTTCATATGTGAATGCGCTGCCTTCTTAGGCAGTTGAAATTAAGGCTCGGTCCCAAATCATAAACTGGCATGTCTGTAGTGTGCATTTACATTTTAGAGACTAAATAGAAATTAATTTTTAGGAACAAAAAATTGCTTTGAGTTACTAACAGTGAATGCTGCAAGCAATCTGTGAGAATATAAAGAAAATGGTTTAATGACAGAATTCCAGCACTGTGGCATGAAAATGGTTTCATCAGTACAAAGCTCTACCCCCCCAACCCCTTTTGTCCTCTGTAAAGTAAGTATTTAGATTTTCTCCTCACTTGGTGTTTGCTACCAAAAGAGATGATTTGAAGGGAGCACAGACAGTTTCAGGGACTCAGAACCTGCGTGGAGCACTCAGCGGCAGCGTCCGTGTGCCACAGGCTCTTTTTTCCCTTTCTGTTGGTGTTCTGCTTGTTCTAGATTCCAGTGGAATTATCTGTTTGAATTGATGTAATATATTAGGCCCATTGATGACCCCTTCCCATCTCTCCATAAATTATGTAGTAGTTGTAGGATTTCATTCCAAAATCACCAGGACTGCTTCTGGTTTCCCAGCCTATTCTGAGCACCCTCTTGTGGAATCTTTCCCTGAATGTTTTAGACAGAGGGGTGACTTAGGCAACAGGAACTCTCCCTTTCTCATGTCACTCTCACCCCACAAGCAACTTGGGCCTCTTTTTCTCTCAGTGCCCTGGCACCAGTTCAGTGGTGCAGAGCGAAGCTGTGAGAAGGAATTCTGGTGCACAGAAGAAGAGAATTATCTGAAAGTGGAATGCTATTCTTTCCTCCCATGTCTAAGTGGGAAATGTGTGGGGAAGTTTTTAGTATAAGCAGCAACCATTTGATTATTGTGACCAAAACAAAACTGGCCATATAATGGCCTCTGTTTCAGATACGGCAATCATGTGATTTCCATCTCTTTTTTTGCCAAAATGCCGTTTTAAATGTTAAATGCTAAAGTGCAACTTGGAGAAGCACAGAAACCAGAAGTGGCTCTTCCACGGTGATTCCTTCTTTGCTCTGTGGCAGATGACAGAGGACAGACCTGTGCCGAGTGCCAGCCACTTCCCCATACTCACCGGGGGGTGAATGTGCTAGACCTGAGAGCTCTCCAGTCTCTCCTGGTGGCTGTCCCCGACCAGGAGGGATGGACCTCTGCCACTGGGCTTGTTGACTTTTAAATCTTTACTGTTCTCCTGTTTGAAAAATACTTTCCAACCTACTTGCTTTTCTTTTCTTTCTCTGTCTGTTCTGTCCAGAACCAAACTGTCTTACTAACTGCCCCCTGGGGACTCTAGCCCTGCCTGCCTCATGCTGTAAGTGCTTTGTTCCTTGTTTCCCAACTGTCGGGAGAGGCTGTGTGACTCATGGGTGGCACCTGACACTCATCACCTGAGGAAGCTGTGCCAGAGGAGGTGCTCCCTTGCTCACCCCAGGTTCTGGGGGGCTGGCTTATCCCCAGGAACAGACCAGCAAGGCTGGACACTCCCATCTGCCCACTCAAGGGGTGATCACTCAGTGCAGAGAAAGGTTTTTAGGCTATAGAGATTCTGCTGATATTTCCTCTCGTGCAGTTTGCAGCCAATGTGCTTTCAGAGAAGTGAGATATTGGCCAAGAGAGGACATCTCAGGCACAGGGGTCTCATCTGAGGGGGACTCTGAGCCCAGTACACCTGCTCACCAGCATTTCGGTCACATATGTGCAGTGCCACATGCTGAAATGAGGTATGACCATAATGTGATTAGGGTTTTCTCATTTTTTCAACAACCATACCCCAAGGAATAAACCCAAATGTATCTGTCCTTCAAAGTGAGCACCGCAGGTAACAGAGTAAGTGCTCAATAAATATTTGTTGAATCAGTAAACAACAGTGCCATCTCGGCTCCAAATATTTGGAGAACTGCTTTCAGAAATGCTTTCAGAGCCTGAATCAAAGCACATGAGAAAATATATACTTTGTTTTTGATCAAAGATATAGTCACCCACCCACCTCATCCACTGGTCTTAACTGGAAGTATAAGTTGGCTGTAAAAGACAACAGATGTTGTCCACATGAAAAAATGAAACATATGGGGAAGGCCATTTCCCAGACAGGTGCTACAGGGGCAGCATCGAGGATGAGATGCCCACATAGCCCACTGTGGTGGCTTCTTGGGAAAACACCGCATGGTTTGCTTATGATGTGTTGGTGTGTTACTAAGGAAAAAGCTCATTCCCTTGAACTCAGGGTCATGTGATGTTTCTTCCTTCATAAGGAGATGCTGGTGAAGAGGTTGCAAACTGGCCTCATAAAAAGCTGTTCTTGTTCAGCAACAGCCAGGTGGAAACAGGGGCTATAGAATTGTCAAATAAACGTACAGCAACAGCCTCTCTGACATGCAACACACACCAACACATACACACACCAGATGCACTACACAACACACGCTGCTCTTACAAAAAGGGGAGCAGATACTCTGGTTTCTCTTCAGATCGTATAAATCTTTTGCCTTGTACAAAAAGGGGAACAGAAACACAAACTGTTGCAGATTTCCCAGACCCTTTGTGCCCCCCAACTACTGTGGGCTGAGGTGAGGACAGAGTGGCACCTGGGCTAGTTCATACCTCGGTGGTACTGATGATGTTTTAACTGGAGGGTATTTCTGGTTGTCATGATACCCACTAGTATGGTACCCACTAGCATGCTTTGCTAATGGAGGCTTCTCCCATGGTCATATAAAGTGCCAACCACGACAGACGCAGGGAACATTAAGACGTAGTCTGCAGGGTTAATGCTCCTTTTCTGCAGACCTCAACAGGGAGGCAAGGAAACCACTCATCCCCATCGCTCGTCTGGTAGCCTGTGGGCCCCACACTGCCTGCAGGATGTTCTGCCTCCATTATGTTCCATCATCTCCCGAGTGACATTGCCCACTCACATAGTCGTCTGTCCCTTCCCTCCCCCTGCAGCCCTCCCCCGCTCCCCTGTACCACTGGCTAATCTCTCTTCATTCAGGTCTTTTCAGTTGCTTGTCACATCTCTTTAAATCCTTCAACTCACTTCCTGACTTTCTTTGAGGGTCCTTGTTCTATGTTGTTCTTTGTGCTTTTCATCACCGTGGTTCACCGTCTTGGTTTTCGGTGTCTGAGTGTTATCCAGGCCACACTGTGTAACTCAGCTTGCTCGTGCCACAGCTTTTTACATTTCTGTGTCTCAGCAAATTCCAAGTCTGGGTGTCCTGGTTTCCTAACATGCAGACTAAGGACAAGTAGTTCAACATTCTTTAAAGACAAAAAAGTACCTTGAGAATAAGGATTGTAGGTGACTTGCACATGGTTGAGTGTGTCCTTCATCACCTGTTCTCAGAACGTTAGGATACCTGTAACACAAAACCACAAGTGCACTCTGATTATACTTTTTTTTTTTTTTTGAGACAGAGTCTCACTCTGTTGCCTGGGCTAGAGTGCCGTGGTGTCAGCCTAGCTCATAGCAACCTCAAACTCCTGGGCTCAAGTGATCCTCCTGCCTCAGCTTCCCAAGTAGCTGGGACTACAGTCATGCACCACCATGCCTGGCTGATTTTTTCTATGTATTTTTAGTTGTCCAGCTAATTTCTTTCTATTTTTAGTAGAGATGGGGTCTCACTCTTGCTCAGGCTGGTCTTGAACTCCTGAGCTCAAGCAATCCTCCTGCTTTGGCCTCCCAGAGTGCTAAGATTACAGGTGTGAGCCACTGTGCCCAGCCTCAGATTCCATTTTTTAAAAAATGCTGCTACAATAAAGTCATTTAAAAAAAACTAAGACCTCAATTAAAATTTCTGCCTGCTGCATTTTTTTTCCCATGTTGTGGGAGTTTGTTTAGCCTCCTGCCAGTCAGTTTGGAATAAAGAGTAGCAGAGTTTGTTTTAAGATGAATCTCATTGCTAATACAACTGGATTAAATCACAGGGACCAGTTCACTGGGTTCATTATAGCTACATAGATCACTCAAGAGAGCCAAGTGGTAGGTCACGTGGGTTGAAATATGATGAAGGGGCCTGTGGAGACCACAGTCACTCTCCCCTGTCTTCTGTATGTCCCAGCCCAATTCTGAAGGAGCTCTGGAAACAGACCCATCTCACAGTGTTGCCATATTTTGATCATAGTTTGATACCTTCCCATTCATGTCACTGATCTTTTGTGTTGAACATTTTACTGACCATTTTAAGTTATTCTCCATGAGCAAAATATTAATTAATACTCAGAAGTTGCCCATGGTCTATCCATTTCACTGGAGTCTGTTGAGAAAAGTGATGGGGGGAGCCATCCCTGGTGAAACTGCAGGTCTGAGTAACCCTGTCTTCCCTTTCTCGGCCCAAAGGAACTACCTTGTTCTGCACTAGCTCCATCCCTAGAGCCTTGCTTCTCCAGGCCCGAGAGACCAGCAAACCGTCGCCCTCCATCACGTTGGGCCCTACATTCCCCCAATGCCTCACAGCTTCACTCACCCGGAGACCCGGCGTCCTTGGAGGAGCATGGTGACGAGGAGCCACCAGAGGAGAAACCATGTCTCGACGCAAGCCTGCATGGAGTATCACAGAGTAGCTCACCATAACCGCATATCCACACCATCGTCACGAACCAAACTCTGCCCCAAAGGAGAGATCCAGTTTTCTCAAGGTCAAAGAATGTTTTTAAAAAACACACAGCTGCTGAATGTTCAACCTGTGAAACTGAGATGTTTCTAGAATGAAACAGTAAATGTGCCTGTAATAACTTAATTTTTTTCATAGCCCAGAAAACTATTTTTGTCTCCATCTTTTTTACACACAGTATATTGAACAAAAAGGTAAATAAGATATAAATAGATTTAAAAATGAAAGTTTTAAAAATGTACATTTTAAGATATTCTGAACACCCTCGCTCTCAATACCTGACTGCCTCTCTGTTAAATTTGCACTGTTACATTTTGGGTTGGTTTATTTCCATGTTGCATTAGAGTGTTTTAAGTTAATTTCATTTTTTCAGTGTTACTATTTTTTAAAAAATTTTTTAAATGCTTCAGACCGTCTGATTCGGTGAACTTTTTGTAGTGAAAAAGCCATGAAGCCAGTAGACAAGACAGATATTCTGTACACTGGAGAGGATACAGGACAACATTTTTGAAAAGGTACAGAGTCCTCAGGTGGGCTTGGAAAAGTCGCTGCATAATCCACATATTATTCTACTTGACTTGCACGTCTTCGGGTGCATGTACATACTTCTACCGTGTCCTCACCATCACCTAAATGTGACTCAGTCTGTTCCACTGTAATACATTGTGAATTTCCTTGTACTGTACTTTTATTGTTGGTCTACTTGCATTGACAATACAACAGCAACAATATTTTTAAATTATTGTTAAAAGATTAACTGGCAATGTACAGAGTTTACTCATAATTTTGGTGTTAAAGGAAAAACACTACAAAAAGTCACGAGGATACCAAATTGAATAAATGCTGGTGCCTCTGAGTCTGTATGAGACCACGAGAAAGTAGAAATAAAGCCTTTCTGAGATGGCAGCACGTTCTTGAATCTCTCGTTGCACATGCCCTCCACCTTTTCCTGCGGGCTCAGATGGAAAGATTTCCCTAGCTAGGGAAGAAAGTAGAGAGGAGAGCATGTAAAAAGGCAACAGCTGCTAACACAGCACACCGGAATGCACTCCTGGGTACTTTTGGGAATGTGATAATGTTGTGGTTTCCTGTACTCTATGAGAGGGTCCTGGGATAGACGCCTTATTGTTATTCAAAAGCCAAAACTGGGGTAGGGGCAGAGCGTGAGGACAAGTCAGAGTTGCCTATCCTCTACCTGCTCTGCTCATGAGGAAAGAGGGAGCGGCCAGTGTCTGCAGAAGAGGCATTTCCACCTCTGACACTGAGACGGGGCCCAGCCCGTTGGCATCTGGTGGAGCAGGAGTCTACAGGGAGATGTGCTGTGGAAGAGCACGAAGAGAACGACTTCAGGCCGAAGCTTCTGGCTTTAATGTTTCATTAACCCAACAATTTTCTTCTTACTCTAGCATTACCACAGTTCCATCTTTAAACTTAAATATTTTCAAAAAAATAAAAACCAGCAAGTGTTAGTGAGGACGTGGAGAAACTGGAACGCTTGTGTGCTGCTAGCGGGAAGGTCAAACGGTGCAGCCACTTTGGAAGACAGTATGGCTTCCTCAAAAAGTAAACATAGAATCACCACGTGGCCCAAGGATTCCACTTCTAGATATAAACCCAAAAGACTGAAAGCAGGGACTCAAACGTCCTTGTGCACCCATGTTCATAGCAGCATGATTCACAATAGCCAAAAGGTGGGAACAACCCAAATGTCCATCAACAGATGAATGGATCAATAAAATGTGGTCTATACAAACCAGGGATGACTATTCAGCCTTAAAAAAGAGGGAGATGCTTCTTTTTGTGTGTGTTTTAAAATGAGTTTATTAAAGAATGTTCTTAAGAAGGCAACAACTTCTGATTTGTCATTTTAAAAAGTTATGTTTTTTCATGCTGTATAATACAGGTAAGAGGCTACGGAGTTATAAGCTTCTTTCTACTGGAATTTTTATATAACACGGTGTAGTCATTTCTGCAATGCCAGAATAAATTTTTTAAAAAGTCTCTTTTCTACTTCTCTTCAAAAAGTGATGAATAATAACAGAAGATGGCATAGAAAACAGCCATGTTTTCTATTCATTCTGTAGTATTGGAGCCAGTATTTTTGCCATCACAGGCTACAATTTTCACTTTGTCCACTTTGATAAGTTCTGTCACCTCTCTGAATTCAACATCATTCAATACAAAAGTCCACGCATTATGGCAGAATCCGTACGTATTTAGAGAGCCCCTGAAATTGACTCTGTTCCTGACTCTCTAAGCCAGTGCTGAATTTATAGCCTTATCAAACTGAAGTAGAACTTGCAGGGCAAGCTGGGGGGTGATCTGTTGAGACTGTATGAGCTCATCTCAGCTCTCCTGAAGACTTGCTTCCCAAAGTGCTGCTTCTATATAACTGTATGCCATGGCTTTAGGAGGAAGAAACTGTCATTCTTATTCAGCCTTGCACTGATGTCCTGTGGGAAGGGCGCCTCGCACGGTAGAGGGGACAGAAGCCACCAAGAGCCCAGCAGGACGTTCCTACTCACCGACTACCTCTTCTCCGGCCACAGAACCGCAGAGCTGGGTCAACCAAAAAAGAGGGAAATTCTGCCACATGCTACAACATGGATGAACCTTGAGGACTTTATGTTAAGTAAATAAGCCAGTCACAAAATGAGTTATTGTATGATTCCATTTACATGAGATCCCTAGAGTAGTCGAATTCAGAGAGATAAAAAGTAAAACAATGGTCACCAAGGGTGGAGGGGAAGAGGGCATGGGGAACGGGTGTGTGATGGGTACAGTTTCGGTTTGGGATGATGAGAAAGTCCTGGAAAGGGTAGTCGTGATGGCTCCACAATGTGAATATATTTGATGCCACTGAGTTGTATACTTAAAAATGGTTGAAATGGTAAGTGCTGTACATATTTTGCCACAGTAAAAACTTTTAACACCAAATATAAATATTTTCACTTAGCCACCCAAAACGTAGCTGCAAACAGACTATCAGCAAGTCAATAAATATCTTGTGCCTACAGCATGCCCATGCCCATGGCACATGCTGGGAGGTACAGTGGCATTCTTTCATTTGGAAGCAACCAGCCAAACAAGGGAAGTTGTGGCTCACAAAACTGAGACCCTCAAACCATGCTATCAAGATTCTTCTCTCCTCTGTGTGGCTTTATTCTCAGATAAGCATCTGAAGAGTTGGCTGCAATAGTCCCCTGCAGCTTCCATGAGTCTGGCAACTCCTAGAGAAAAATGGCCTCTTACCACAAACTCTAGCAAAAGCCCAGGCCGATGATTCTCATTGGTCAAGATTAAGTCACATGCCTGGCCCTGAGCCAATCACAGTGACAGGTAGGCCCAGCAAAGGAAAATGGGGCTGTGGTTAGAACAATGGGGAGAGGTGTCTGGAAGGCAGCGGAAGCTGTATACCACTGTGGGACACCCAGCTGCAAGGAGCAGCTTTGGCCATCACAGAACTTGCCATCTGGTTGGAAGTGAGAAAATACCCAGGCACGAAAACAATTAAAGGCAAAAATGGTGTGGTAGAAATTCTAAGCACAGTATGGCTTGAGTTGGCCCCCACACTGAGCGGCGTTTCAACATGAAGGTGGGAGGACAGGGGGAGCAGAGGTGTGGGGAGACAGTACTAGGCACAGTCACTCTGGGCAGTGATGTGGGAACCGGGCAGAACCTTTAGTAAGCAAAACCACATCAGGCAGTGGCTAGTGCCTTGAAAGCCGGTTTGGAACTTCTCCCATCATCCCATTTTCTAATAGCTGGGCATATGTATTCTTGAGTCTGTACTGTGGAAGCACTCGAACTTTTAAAGGCAAGGCGAGAGAGCAGGATGAAGTCATCCTAGACACTGCTGTCCAGATGAATGCCAAGAGCTACACGGCTCCCGCTCAGCTGCAGAAGAGCAGCTGCCTGGAGGGAACAGCTCCAAAAGCCACCATGAATGTGCCAGTTGCTCTCACGTCCTAAAGAAAGAAGCAGTAGATTCCTCCGACATAGCCACCAGCCTCACGCTGGGCGCACCCTGCACCCTGAGTAATAGCCAACACCAGCAGCCAGCAGACTTCACGTCCAACTGCATCCAAATGCAGTGGCCATGTTTCGCCCCTCCTTTCTTCTCCTTGCCAGCAGGTGACATATTAAGATTTCCAGTATTGTGCATCTACTTTTTAATATCTGTACACATCATAATTCTAATTCTTAACACATTGGTTTCACCATCTTTTCTCTGTAGAATGAGGTTAACAAATTCCTAACTTTTTAAAATTTATTTTTTACTATATATGTTTAAGGTGTACATGATGTTCTGATATGCATATATGTAGTGAAATGGTTACCACAGTCAAGTCAATGAACAAATCCACCATCTCACATAGTTACCTCATATTTTGTGGTAAAAGCACCTAAAATCTCTTCTAGCAAAAATCCCAAATATAATACAATGTTATTAACTATAGCCCTTATGTTGTATATTAGATCTCTGGATTTTATTAAGCTTGCCAGAATTATGCATATTCATTCATTCAAAATGCAACTGAAGTACAACTACCATTTTCTATTTTCTAATTCATTGATTTTTAAAATTGTGGTAAAATACATACAACACAAAATTTGCAATTTTGACCATTTTAATGTGTATAATTCAGTGGCATTTAGTACATTCACAACGTTGTGAACCACTTCCACTGTCTACTTCCAGAACACGGTCATCCCCGTAGAGGAAACTCCATATGCATTAAGTAGTCACCCCCCCCCTGCCCTGCACCCACTCACCTTCTGCCTTCATGGATTTGCCTGTTCCGGATATTTCATAAGTGGAGTCATAGACTACGTGGCTTTTTGCATCTAGCTTCCTTTGTTCAGCATGAAGTTTGTGAGGTTCGCCCATGTTGTAGCAATGTAGTAATTCCTTTCTTTCTATGGCCGAATAACATGCCACTGTGTAGCTAATAGCACGTTTTGTTTACCCATTCATCTGTTGACTGTATGTGTCTATTCTTAAAACAAAAGAAAACCTTTGGTTATCTTACTTTAACCAGACTTGAGCATCCTCCCCTAAGGAGGCAATTCACAAACCACCAATAGATATTTTATACTTGTCATGCTTTTCTTTGATTGCATTTCATCCTTTCAGCATCATTCTTTGAGTGCAGTGTGTATCAGAATCCCGTGTAGCAAGAAATCAGGCTCTGAGTCTTAAAGAAGCGGCCATGTAAATGAATTTGATGACACTAAGTCTTCAACACTCTGGGTCACAAGAATCAGTGTGTGGCACTGAAAGTGAAAAATACAGATTGGTATCCTGGTTCAGACACGTAAAGTCAGGCCATCTCTTTAAGACTCATTTGGAAAACAGCAGCAATAATACTTCCCAGGGTTATTGTAAGGATTAAGATTTGTTGTGTACCTATTGTGTGCAAGATACGGTGCTAAGAATTACAAACACCGGAGATGAACGAAAAAGACAAGCTCCCTGATTCGTGGGGCTCAGTGCTGGGAAACTCACAGCAAACAGGCTGAGTGGGATAGAGAGCAACCAGGAGGCTTCCCTGGGGAGACACCATTCCCTCTGAGGCCTGAACAAGACACGCTGTCCCCGCGGTAGACGGGGAGCTGGCGCAAAGCTGGGGTGGGAGGTGGCAGGAACTCGGTGTGTTCCAGAAAGTGGATGAAGGCCATTGTTACCAGAGAAGCTGGGCAACAGCTCCAGAGAGGGGGGAGGAGGGAAGGTCAGGGGGCTTAAAAGAGACCTAGTGGTTCAGAGTAAAGGGTTTGGATTTTATTCTAAGTGGAGGGTGGGGAGAGATAGCAAGGGAGTTACGTAATGTGATTTGCATTTTTAGAAGACTCCTGTGTTAAGGATTAGAAGGGGCAAGACAGGAAGATTTCCAGATCAGAGACTGTCGTGCAGACCTAGGGAAGCAACAGGTTTTGTGCTGTTGTCACCAGCCTCACCACCACCATGCCGGCCACGTGCTGCTCGTAAGAACTATGCTTTAGGACTCTCGGGCCCCGCTGCCAAGCTCTAGAATCTACCCTAGTTGTTCAGCGAGAAAGTGAAGGAAGCCCTCATTTATTCTTCTGCCGCCTCTCAGGCCGGCCAGCCTTCCTGCCAATGGCTTTGGGCCAGGAAGAACCGGCTGCCTTCTAAACTCCATTCCCTTCAGGGCACAAGATTACACAGCAAGGTTCTCAGGTTTTTGCTTTGTTTTTTTAAGGTTCAATCCTTTGCCAGAAGAAATTGGCACTTCTAAGCTATTATCAGTCATTGGTAATTTAGTAAAAGTGAGTTCCTGCTCTTTAAATTTTTTTTTAGCAGGGGACAACTGAGGTCTCTGGGTGTGGGGCGGGTGGGGTAGGGCGGGGGAGGCCCAGTTCTCGATGCTGCACAACCTAAAATGAGAGCATGAAACAGGAACACAAACAGTGCTCACTGCTTATTTTTCCTAGGCCCAGTTCTGTCTATTAGCTTGAAAGAACCCAGCCCATTGCAAAATAGAAGCTTCTATAACTTCCCAGTGGGCTGATAAACTTCAGCAGGGCTCCAGGAATCCAAATAAAAGCTCATAATTCCCCTGGTAATCCTGGAATGACTTCATCACTCATCAATGGCCCCAGGTCTGCAGGCCAACCCGGGCCCACACTGGTTCCCTATAAATACCATTTTAAATTGATTAAAGGAAAAACAAAGCTCTAAGGATACAATGATGAAATAAGCGCACCTAAAAGTAGGTTTTGGAATTATAAATTCCAAATTCCAAATTTCTGGAGAGTGATTAAGCCATAAGCAATTATCTATAAAACTGTTTATGGTTTGTGAATCATTTCATTTAGGGGAATTCACCCAAAATAACCCCAGTGAAATCAAAGTGATTTGTAGCTGCACAGATCATACAGTGAAATTGGAAAACAGGCTAAACAAGTTATGGTCCGTCACCAGGTTTGACTGTTGTGCTCCTTCACCTAATAAACATTCTAGTGCCTGGACACTGAGCTAGACCCGTGGGAATGCACAGCTAAACTCGCCTGCTCCCCTGAGGCTCCTGACCAAGTCAAGGGAGTCCAATTCCCGGGCTCCAACTCCCCGTGCTTTCCCGCTGAGCGACCGTGGGGCCAGCACCTGCGCCCTCGGGGCCTGAGTTTCTGTTATGCAACATAGAAATAATAATAGTAATCACATGATCGGTTACGAGGATTTAACAAAATAATACTGGCTAAGCACTAAGAATAGTGCCTACTATTATCTAAGTCTGTTAAATAAAATGATTATATAAATGGCAAATTATAACACAGTGTAAGTGCTACCATATGTGTAAGTGATGATGTGCAGCGGATGTCCTATGGGACACTAGTTTATTCCCTCTTGGGCATACCATCTTCTATGGCACTTTGTAGGAACAGTCACTTTTCATCTTGTTCCTATAAAAAACTCTCCCCAACCCATCAATTCATGCTAACTTCCTCCAGTGTATCCTAGTGACACCGGCAGCCACATCTACACTGTCTTATTGTGGGTTTGTGCCTCGTTACTTGTGAATTAGACTCTAGGCAGGTGCCAGAGTTCCCAGGGTGGTGCTAATAAAACAGATATATATGAATTCTGTTGTGTTGGTCATTAGAACTGTTCATGAATATTCTGTTTACTCCCTCTGAGCACATAGTAAAATCACACTTCTCTGCCTCCCTTTGAAGTCGAGTGCAGCTCTTTGGCCAATAAAATGTGGACAACAGCCAGGTAAGTCACTTTCCGCAGGAAGTTTTAAGAGCCAGTGCCCACTTACCATGTTCCTTTTCTGCCTCGACAACTGTGGAATCCTCGCATCAGCGGGTCCTGAGTGACAGGGATACACAGATCCACTTCGGATATGTGGCAGGAGTGAAACATGAGCCCTTGTGTTAAGCCGCTGAGATCTGGGACTTGTTCATTAATGCAGCTTCACTTGGCCAATTCTGACTGGAATAACTGTCTACAAAGTGGAAATGCATATATATAAATAATATCAAGGAAAGGAATCAAAACAGAAGATAGAATTTTCACGGCATACAAAAATGCCACTTCATGTTAACAAAGAGGTAACAGAATTTAAATATATGCAAACAGTTCTTTTTTTCCTTATTCAATTCTTTGACTTCATAATAAAACTTCCATTTCCTTAGCTAAGAGGGTAGCTGAAAGTAGAAGTAGTAAACTAAGTGACCACATGTATGAAGTACAAGTGACCTGGCTAAATATCCCAAAGATGCTATTCCTACCCTGATCCCCTCCTCTTCAGCACACCTGTGGGAGAAGTACAGATTGACGTCCTCCCTTGAGCTAGTGAGCTGAGACAAAGGTGAACAGTAATTTTCCTAGGAAATTACAAATGCAAGTTGGAAGGGACCTTAAGAATAACCTCACCAGGCCTTCATGTTATACACAGTTTCAATAACGGCACCCACTGTCTGACTGCTTGGTAGTGCGAGGTGCTTTCCCCACAACACAGCATAACCGTCTCACCTGACTGCATCTTAGACTCAGCCAGAGTGACTTAAGGCCCTGCCCTAAACCGAATAAATCAGAATCTCCTGGGTTTGGCCAGTGGTCTGTTTTAAATGCTTCCCCTGGTGACTCTAATGAGCGCCAGGATTGAGAAGCGCCAGGATTGAGAACCGCCAGTAGAGCAGAAATTTTTTTTTTTTTTT
>CAUYRT010025237.1:0-18463 GCA_963574885.1 Lepilemur ruficaudatus | reverse complement strand
TTTTATATCATCTTCTTAGTAAGGCTACTCAGATTACTCTTCCAAAATTGCACCTTTCCTCCATGCCACTTATCCCCTTTTCCTGTTTTATTCTTTTTTTTTTTTTTTTTTTTTGAGAAAGAGTCTTGCTCTGTTGCCCGGGCTAGAGTGCCGTGGCATCAGCCTAGCTCACAGCAGCCTCAAACTCCTGGGCTCAAGTGATCCTCTTGCCTCAGCCTCCCGAGTAGCTGGGACTACAGGCACGTGCCACCATGCCTGGCTAATTTTTTACATATATTTTTAGTTGGCCAATTAATTTCTTTCTACTTTTAGTAGAGACGGGGTCTTGCTCTTGCTCAGGCTGGTTTCGAACTCCTGACCTTGAGCGATCCGCCCACCTCGGCCTTCCAGAGTGCTAGGATTACAGGCGTGAGCCACCGTGCCTGGTCTTATAGGTTTTTTTTTTTTTTTTTCTGCAAGATGAAGAATACTGTTTATTTTCTTTTTCCAGAGTAGTAAACCGAAGCTCACAACTCCTAAATGACAGATCTAGGATTCAAAGCCTTTGTCTCTTCTGTGCTTCTTTCCTGCATAGCCTAATGGAAATACACAACAAGACATTTGAAGCCACAGGCCCTCATCAGAAAAGCCTAAGGTTGCTTCTGTTAAATCTTTCCAGTCCTGCCCTTGTCCTCTTAGAGCACCAATCATTCCTTCTTTTGAGTCTCCCCAGTATAGGTGCCCTAATTTGTTATATGTCTGTTTCCCTCTCTGGCTTGTAAGCTCCCAAGAACAAGGATCATATCTTTGCAACTTCACCATCTAGTCTGGAACCTGGAACAGAGAACACACTGTCTGCTGGATGACTGAGTAAAGAAAGGCAATTTGAGTCAGGAAACACACATAAATAACAAAGCACCAGAGGCTAACTCTTGGGAAGTCCCTCTTTAGGAGGAGGAGAGGATACAGGAGGAATATCAGGCGATCTGGGAGACATCAAGAAGGATGCTGAGCTACCAGGAAGATCCAACTTCAGGAAGGATGGGGTGGTCAACAGTTTATTGGGCTCAGCCTCCCAATAAGTTCCCTCCAGACTCAAGTCCATCCACTAAGATGAAAGGAAGCGTAGGAAAGAGGACATTCCTGGGAACTCCTTTCAGAATCTGAGCTGGAGAAAGTCCTGGGGGTCTCTATCAAAAAGAAGCACCTCAAGACACCCTGGGAGGTTTGGAGGAAGCAACTTTCCCCAGGCTGGGGAGAACCTGGCAATCTCCTGGCCTTGCCTGAGTTTCCCCCAAGGCTTCAGAGTGGTCCATCCAGGATGCAGTCCTGCATAAGGGCTGTATTATTTATTTTTATCTTAGGGGGAAATAATGGCATCTCTAGGGGAACAACTCACCACCTTTAGACTGTGAAAATACGACCCACGATCCCACACGTCATGGAACGCGCAGGTACCAGTCTGCAGGGGTAAACCTCACACCAAAACAGCCACGTTGCTGCCTCGTCCCTACGTTACAGAGGTAGTGTGCCTGGTGCTGGGAGGCGCTGAGGGAGACGAAGCTGCTTTACCGACCCAGCGGAAAGTTGCAGTGTGTGGCGTCAGGGTCCTCTGACCGGAGCCGGCTCAAACCAAGGGAGGAAGTGATCAACTGGCAGCCGCCTCCCCGCTCCACACACCTGCCCGAGGCAATGCTGTACCACTCTATAATTGCTATTTGACTACCTAGATATTAACGTTTCGGCAAAGATCATTTTATTGTTGAATCCAGAGGTACCTATGACTGATACAGTTTTCAGTTTGGAAAAATAAACAAAATGTGACAGAGCAGCTGACCCAGTCTGTTCCTGTTTTGCCAATTTATCTCCCGTGTATGTATATCCTGGATGTGGTTAGTGGCACATAATGACACAGAAGTACTAGATAATGGCTACAAATATGCAAAATTCCCCCTGCAGAAGATGACTAATATTGTTTCAGCTGCTCTAGTCTAAGTTGTAATTATGTTTTTAGAAGTATTATCCAAAAACAAATATGCCAAGGAAACTTATTAATATAACCAATTTTTAAACACTCATTTGTTTTCTTTCCTTTGAAAACACACATCCAAACTGAATTGAGCAGTTAATCTGACTCTGACGTCTGTCCCTTCCACCCTCCGGAACAGCCTTCGTGGGGCCCCTGTGTCCTTTCCTCAGTCTCTCCTCCCCTCCCAAGCACTCATCAGTCACGCCCACCTGCTCCTTCCTGCCATCTCTGCTCTTGGCCTCCAGGCACCTCAGACTTTCCCTACTTTCCCTACCTTCAAACCATTTATTTTATGACTTCTCTCACTCACCAAAGCATTCACTAAAGATCTGTCTCTAGCCCCCTCTCTGTGGCACCTCTATTCCAAGATCCCTCAGACTAGAGATATCTATTTCCGCATCAAGCCCTAGTAGCCACTTCCAAATGCCTCCCTGGGCCGTTTCTCCTGAGCAGCCTAGTTGGCAACTCAAACTCAACAAAAATTCACTGGGCACCACTTGCCACACAAGCTCTGCTACACGCTAAGGGTAGTCTGCGAAGAAGACACACTCAATTCTTGCCCTTACAGTCCAGGGTAACCAAACCTCTTTCTGACATTGCCACACAAGCTCTGCTACATGCTAAGGGTAGTCTGCGAAGAAGACACACTCAATTCTTGCCCTTACAGTCCAGGGTAACCAAAACTCTTTCTGACATGCGGGCTTCCCCCTCCTCCCCACCAAACCGACAACCCCAAACTCTAACGAAGGCACAACATCCAGAGCCAAATGACACATTCCTCCCCCTGCTCCCAGAGCTTATGGCTGTTAAGGTCCAAGAATTTGCTCACAAACACCTTGACCCCTCCATCACCCACAGCCAGGCCTGCGTCACTTAACAGCTGGACTGTTCCAGATGTGCCTCACCGGATTCCCCTGCCTCGAGCTCGTCCCTCTCCAGTCCGTTCCACACACAGCAGTCTTCCAGACGACATCTCACCATGTCACTCTTCTGCTCACATGTCAACCGCTCCCCACTGGCACTGGAGTAAATGCATGTAAAGCTTCCATGAAGAGGTAGGTCCCAATGCACCTGTCCAACTGCTTCCCTCTGTATGTCCCACTTCAGCAAAATTGAACCACAGTCTACAATATTCAGTCCAAGATTTTCACGTTTTTGTGCCTTTGTTCCAGCTTGTTCTGTCTACCAGAAACACCCTTTCCCCAGCCCCATCTCTGCAAGTCCAAATTCAACCCTCAACTCAAAGCATGGCTCAAATACCACAGTTTCCTAAAGCTTTTTAAAAATACAGGCCAGGCTCAGTGGCTCATGCCTGTAATCCTAGCACTTTGGGAGGCCAAGGCGGGAGGATCCCTTGAGGTCAGGAGTTCAACACCAGCCTGAGCAAGAGTGAGACCCTGTCTCCACTAAAAACAGAAAAAATTTGCCAGGCATCATGGTGGCACATGCCTGTAGTCCCAGCTACTCGGGAGGCTGAGGCAGAAGGATTGCTTGAGCCCGAGAGTTTGAGGTTGCTGTGAGCTATGCCACGTCATAGCTGATGCCACGTCACTCTAGTCTGGGCAACAGAGTGAGACTTTGTCTCAAAAAAAAAAAAAATACTCCACTCCTCCCTCAAACAGAAGGAATCTCTCAGGCCTCCTGCTCCTGTACCATTTTAATGACAAGCATCTTGTGCACACAGTTTGCATTTGGTTGATTGTTGTATTTGCCACGCAACAGAGTGCAGTGTCTCACGTGACTCAGTAAGAATTTGATGAATGAATGGACGGGGCCCTGTCGGTGTTCCTTCTGTGTGAGAACTGCTAAGTTTTGAAAGGTGGTATTCCACGAAGATGTCTCTAATCTAGCCTCCATTCATCTCACAACTACTAATTAGAAAATAAATAGATATTAAATAAACAAACAAAGGACACTCAGAAGCTGACCTCCTGTCACCTCCCTAAACTGCCTCCGTTCGGGTGTGTTCTGAAGCGATTCCCACAGCGCGACTTTCTCTTGTCCCTATGAGCAGATTAGTTAACTCTTCCAGTTTCCAGTCAGTTCTTTAAAGGTACACAGTTGTACCTTTAAAATTTCTGATCTAACTAGATAGATTCTGCTGAGTAAACTAAGATACTCAGAAGAACCATTTAATTTCATATAGCTAAGAGACGGAAAAAACTGAAGGAATCACATTGTAATTTTATCACCATGACTCTGGCACTGAGAAACTATTTCCACAAAGCCGAGTCACACTATGCCCTGAACATCTGGAGTCCATTCTGGGATTCACAGCTGTAAATATGGTTACAGACTGATGTCCCCCCACTGTGTAGGAGAAAGACCAGTGCAAATAAGCCAATACCCACTGAGCACAGAAAAAAATGTGCATCCCTCAGCTGTCAATAAGGCATTTACTTTTTAGGAAAAAAACTTTCCTCAAAAATGGTACATAAAAAATACCGTTTGTATAACAGATGGATGTTACTGCATATTGTGGTGAATAAGAAAAACACTTCCATTTACATCCCCCGATCACATAAAATCATAACATCATTTAATAATCTTGATCATCACAACTATTGGGGATGCTGCTGCTTCTTGGCCAGGGGGCCTAGGATGGTGCTACTCAAAGTGGGGTTCACAGCCAGCAGCCTCAGTATCCCCAGGAGCTGGTCAGCATGAGGAATCACAGGCCCTGCCACAGGTCTGCACCAGCAAAACCTGCACTTCAACAATAACCGCAGGTGACTCGTATGCACAGTTATGTCTGGGAAGCCCTGGTCTAGGTCGTGGTGTCTCTGAAACTTCCCTTTGAATAACAATCACCTGGCGAGCTCATAAGACATACATCATACATGCAGTTTCCCAGCCCCACGCCCAGCACTGATTCAGAAGGTCTGGGATTGGATGTGATTCCGATTAAACGGGATAGTGAAACTAATATGATTGATATGATGATGCCTGGCACATGAATGGCAAAACACAAACTCTAGTCTCTCCTCCCTCCTGCTGTCATCACCACTAGAGGTAGGGTTGCCCAGTTAAATTTGGATTTCAGATGAAAGATATTTTTTTTGTGTGTAAGTATGTCCCAAATAGCACATGAGACATACCAAAAACTTATTCTATCATTTCTCATTCAAATCGAGCTGGGTTTGAAAACATTAGAGATACAGAAAATAGAATAAATTGAACTGGGCATCCTATATTTCATCTGGCAACCCCGACTACCCCTAAACTTGGAATATTTGGGGGAGGAGAGTGAGTGGCAGGTAAGATTGGAAAAATAGATTGGGCCCAGATTGTGCAGAGTTTTGAATGCCATTCACAAGAGTTTAAATCTATCTGTATACTGACTAGCCGAGGTGTGATGTGACCTGAGCCCACCTGAGGCCTTCTGGCATGCCCAGAATTACCCTGGACTCCCTCAGGAAGAAAGCTACAGCAGCAGCTGCCACCGACAATGAACTGAGGCCACACTGGAATCCCGATTCCTGTGAAATCAAGACACAGCGTAGGAAAAGTTGCCCTCTTATTACCTGCCTGTCTATATATATATTCACGGGACTCCCCACCAGCTCCAGTCAACTCACGCACAGGAAGTAAGTGAACTCCATCCATCTCTGAGTGTGACCAGGAGCACCCAACCACCTCCAAAAGGACTTCCTTCTAATATTTTTTCTTTTCGTATTGTGTTAAAATTTATGTAACCTACAATTTTCCGTTTTAACTATTTTTAAGTGTACCATTCAGTAATATCGATTATATTCGCAATGTTGTGCAGCCATCACTATTATCTATCAAAACTTTTTCATCACTCCAGACAGAAGCTCTGTGCCCACTGAACAATACCTCCCCGTTCCCCTTTCCCCGAGGCCCTGGCATTCCAGTCTACTTTCCGTCTCTATGCATTAGCTTAGTCTAGATAATTCATACACTACTGATATGCAACATTGGTCCCTTTGCTTCTGGCTCATTTCACTTAGCATCATGTTTTCCAGGTCCATCTATGTTGCAGCATAGGTCAGAATTTTTTTTTTCTTTCTAAAACATTTTTTGGATTTATTTTCAATTGGGTTTTCTTGTTTTGTTTTGCTTTTGTTTCTTATCTGATTTCTTTATCCTCCTGCTTTCCAGTTCTGAACGTCACTAGCCACCACACGGCTGGCTCTGGTTTATGCTTCCCCCTTTTTTCTTAAGGAGCAGGAGATGCTGATGCCACCTCTAGGAGGGTAGCTTCACCACACCTTAGCTCAATCCCTGTCTGGAAGCTTCGTGCTGGAGAGACAGCAGCCTTGCTTTTCATATCGAGGGGAATATACTGTGTTTTCACATTCCACCTGAACCCCTAGGAGATATTTTTGGGTGCATGTGGTAGAAATACCTTTGCTACACCAATTTAAATGACATTCCAGAAGGCAAGAATGGCAATATATATAATAATAGGGCCCTCAGCTTTGCACAGTGGAAGTATCATAGCCAATGAGGTTTATCCAAGGAGCGATTACTGCTATTAATAGGGCCCAGAAGTGTTGGGAGGAAAGTTCAAACAAGGCCACAGTGGTAAATTGGGTTCTTGAATCTGGAGGTGAAAACACATTTCCCAAACCTCTCCCAAATATGCCCTATCTCCTGCCCTCCCTATCTTGACAACAGCCCCACCATCTCCCAGGACTGGAGGAGAGGCCTCTTGGGTAGATTAGGTTTTATTCAGTCACTGTGGAAGGCTACAAGGACCACCTCCTAAAGTCTTGCTTGGGATCTTAAAACTTGAACTCTCACTGTCGTTCCTCTCCCCTCTTGGGTAGCCATGCCATGTTCATGTTAACTGGGTTAAGGGCAGCCTTTGCACCACGTGGTGTCAGCCTCTTTGCAGTAAAGGGGACACAGAGACTTCAGTCTCGCTTTGAATGCAAATCCCTCCAAAGGACTAAGATATTTTTGGTAATGATTTTACTTAAAGCATCCTTTTCCCTTCTGTTTGGACACTGTAATTATGTAAACTTAAATAGTAAAAGCAAGCAGGACTGTAGTTTATTTTGTATATTGATCTTTGGCCATTGAAATGCTACAGAAATATTCTAAAAGTGCTTGTTTCTCTGAATAACAACAAAATCTTAGTCTCTTACAAGAAAGCTATACTTCAGCACCTACTTTTTTTTTTTTAAAAACAACATTCTGTCCAATTCTGTTGTTCTGAATCATTAACATGCAGTGCATTTACAAACTCAAAATTCCCTCATTTCTCAGCATTTCCTAACTATTTTAAGCTAATTAGATACCTGATTTGCTAAAATAATAATAATAATCATGCTAATCTGACTATGCTTAATATCCACAACTGTAACTGCTTAGGTGAATGCTTACTGAATTTTATTTGCACTTTAGTTATGCTTTTCCTTTGATCGTTTCCCCTCTTCTAAATGAATATGCTGCATCTGCCATAAGCTCTTGGAGAGGGGGAAGATCATGGTTTCTTACCTTCCTTTGCCTTTTGCACCACCTTGGGTTCCCATTGCCTAATGTTGGTCATCAAGTAACAGAGCCTCCTGGCACAGAAGGCACCTCTGTGTGAATTGGGCAAAGGTGGATTCATCTGGGTGAATGAATTATGAAAAGGAGCTCCCTCAAGGTAGAAGAATTCGCAAAAGTCACCCCAGGTGGGTAGAAACAATGCCAAACCAGGATGAAAGGTTTGGTGAGTAGAAAGAGAGCTGAATTCCAGCTCCTCCCCTACCGCTGGGTGCCTTGTGCAGGCCACAACCTGTACAACTGTATGGGCCAACCCCACAACATAAGTTGGCTATGAAGAATGCTTTCACTTGGGTTTTCGTCAGTTTCTCAACTGTCAGCTTAACTGTTTCTATGCTCTATCTTGATAGTGAAAAAAGAAATTTAATGGAAGAAATAAACAATACTCCAATATTTTAAAAAAATTGCTCATTCCTAATATGTATAAGAAAACTCCTTCCTTTAATTTTGGTAAAATACACATAACATAAAATTGATCATCTTAAACCATTTTTAAGCATATAATTCAGTGATGTTAAGTACATTCACATTATTGTGCAATCATCACCACCATCTGAGATTGTACGCTTTTTTGAAAAAGAAAACCCCACCCTGGAAACTAGAGTACCAGGTTCTTATTCCTATCTCACCGGTAATGAAATGGGCCCATAGGCAAGTCATGTCCCCCTTACTTGCCCTCAGTTTTCCACTTCTTCAAATCGAGGGTGTTTGATTATGTGAGAGCTAAATTGTTTCCTCTTTCTAAGGTCTACAGCTCTAGAACAGCTCAGTTGTTGACTTGCTTGGTTTTCCAATACATATTAGTTAGGGAAATATTTAAGAGAGTTGGATATATTCAATACATATTGGAAATATTCAATCTAATAGGAGAAGCTTGAGGTTAAAACCACAATCCTAGAAGATGCAGAACTGCTACCAGGAGGGCACAAAGCCAGCACAAGAAATGATTCTTCTGTTTCTCCCACCTGACTCCAGTCTCCACTGCTGTTGTGATAATGCCACCACCGCAGGCCAAACCCTGGGCCTATTGCCCATTTGGGGGACATTTGGAAATTTGTATTTGAGGGGCCTTGTCTGGGGGGCAGTGAGGCACATGTTTCAGGCACATGTCTGGAAGGCACTGCTCACATTTGGTGAGCAGAGGCCACAGCCACTTAACATCTCACAGTGTGTGACACAGCATCACACAGCAAAGGCTTGTCCCTGTTATGAGGGCTTCTGTTGAGAAATGCTGGCTTACAGTTGGATTTGGGGGAAGGAGCTTCGTTTTCGGTATGGGATTGGAGGATACTTCATTTTTTGGAGGGTAAATACATAAAATGGGACACCTTTTATCCTCTCTCTGTGTCTCATCATGTGGTCAATAATCTTTGCCCTCGTGTGCACTAATGCCTTTTCATCATAATCTCTGCAACCAAATTCCTTTAAAAAATGCTGAAAAGGCACCATATTTGGGAAATATGCAAGGGACTTCTTACTCAGCCTTGACTGCCCCCTTGGGCCTATGTTGTTTGGTATTTCTGGCATTATTGAATATCCATGTTCTTTTCTTCTTTCAACATCATTTATGTTAATGGTTTTTTTCAAAAGGAATTAAAATATTGTTTACTCTCTAATAACTGTTTCAATTCCACTTTGGGAAAAACATGCCAAGTAAATGTCCCAAACAAAAGAGTCATTTTAATAATGATATTAATTGAAGCATTATTTTCATATAATAAGCAAAGAACTGGATACATTCAAATGCTCAGCAATAGGATAGCAAAACCAGTTATTGCAATAGCGAAATATGAATGGCCAGGTACTCACTAAGGTCCATAAGAAACTGTATTGATTCTCCAATATGTTTATGTGAAATAACGTTAGGTGAGCAAAGATCAACTAAATCATATTGCATAATAGTTGCAGCTATGATTATAAGTAATTATCTAGGATCAAAACAGATGCGAAAATAATTTAAAAATCATAACCTTCTATTTTTAAGTAACTTCCTTCCATTACAAAATTTTCCTCATCATTTTCTTTGATTAGAGACCTCAATTTTGAAATTGAAGGTTTAAGAACTATACCCATGAATCTTTTGCTTTTTCCCCTTACAATCTTAAACGCCAAAAAGAAATTTCTAAATTTAAAGATCAAATGTCAGTTTGCAAATACAAGTGTTACGAATATTTATTTCAGTAACTTATCAGACTAATTCATCAAGATGAATGTAATTGAATAGTTTCCTACTCTCTGAAGCATTCGGCAGGAAGATTGGATACTATAAAGGATCTTACTCATTTATGTGAGACTACTGAGATGTCGGCTTTCCCATGAAAGGGTGCAGTTGTGTCTTGATATTTGGAAATCACACGTACGAGTCTGTGTTATTTGAATTTGGCTTGATCTACTCATTAGATGATTAACAATTCAGATTGCCTTATTTCAACCAAAGTCTGCCTGAACAAATTCTCCAAACTGAGAACGCATCAGCGAGTTCTCCAGTGACTTTAGGTAGAGTCCCAATCTGAATCAATATACATAAGGGCAGTACTCCTGTGGAATTGGAATCCTTATGCAGGAGTGTTCTAGGAGGGATACAGAGATCCAGGATGCAAGAGTGGAGGAATGGGCCTTTAGGTTCAAAGCTGTACTATGGGAAATCCCCAAAGACCCTCAGGATGGCAGGAGGACATTTTCCTTCTCTCTCACAGTCCCAGAACACTACCTATTGGGAAGTTTCCAGAATGAGGCATGGAGTTTCTATATACTTTCTGTCCTGTGAAAATGAATCAGACTCTTTGGATGAAAGAGTCTTTTAGGCCACTTGGTCTAACTCCACAGAGATGTCAGAAGCTTCTCTCTTCCCAGGAGACTGCAAAAGACCAGAGGAAATAAGACCCAGGACCATAATGGCGACAAATTATTGAATCTTCTTTTCTAATTTTGCAATAATGAATCCAAATGAGATTTTGCTCGTGTTGGTGGACAGGATGTATTCGTGAGCCAATAACTTTTCCTTCCAATTAGGATCCCTGTGACAGCTGAAAGGCTAAACAGAGCCAGAGGGCACATACACAACAAAGTTCAAAGCTCCGTCAGAGATACCAAGGTGGATGCCAAGGACAAAGGGATTGGGCAGGGTACAGAGCTGCTGATCCTAAAATCTGCAGTGTACGCTTTTAGGGTACACAGCTACAGGTCTTAAAATTTAGAGCATACCCAGATGCCAAATGCTCAAAAATTTGGAATAAAGGTGAAAGAGGAAAAACTCTGTCACCCTTTGTTATCCACTTGGATATGCTGGTCTATTTGGCAACACTGGGCAGGGGTTATACACGCTCTAAAAACACTGGTTCAATGCACGCCGAGCTACTCACTGCACTCTGCTTGTAGTCCAGTGGAAAACAACAGTCAATGGAATTAAAAAAGAGAGATCTCAAGAAACTTGAAGCTGCTTGTTTTCAGACATAGCTATCAATAAAACAGCTAGAAATCCCAACAGAATATTTCTTCTTTTGTTAATCCCTAAAGGAATAAGGGAACATACAGATGGATGGAGAAAGAGAAATTAAGGTGTGATGGTTCAGGTCCTATCTATCCAGCTCTGCCCTCAAGGAAACTGCCCTTTCTGTATGTGGCAAACAAAGCAAAAGAGATGCATATTCCAAGGAATTCTACCACCCAGGTAGAAACTATAGAAAGAGAGGTTGAAAGACATACTTAAGGTCTACCAGAGATATTTTCTGTTTTATTTCTTATTACATTTCTGGAATCTAAACAGTGCTTGTCACGTAGTAGGTATTCAATAAATTTCTGTAGAGTGAACATTTCAGCTATCAATGGAAGATACAGGAATGCCAAGTAGTCTGACTTGATACAGTTAATAGCAAAGTATTAAGTATTAAGGAAAATGAAAACCACTGTTCTATTAAATATTTCTATCCAAAAATATATCCTAAACTTGTAAGAATCAACATTTACTCTAGAATTATTCAGAAAAAATTATTAAACTTTCAAGAAATTCTAAAAAATAAAAAAAAGTCAAGTCAAATTCCAATCATGTGTACAAATACAGTCTTCTTAATTCTTTGATGTTCTTGGTGGACCTCTGTTTTTACCTAATGTGCCAATCAACTCTAGCTAATGTTGCAGACGTTTTAAAGGAAAACTAGTAGGTACTGCAGATGGGATATTTCCCCAGGAAACCCAGGTGATCACCCAAGTGGGCCTCCATAGCATGCGTGCTACTTCCTCTCAGTCCTGGTCTGGACCTGAGTCTCACATGCTCAGAAATCAGATGTGTCAGCACACTGAGGACAGATCTATCTCTCAGAAGCAGGCTCCCAGTAGACAACCTCACCGAGACTGATGGGAAAAAAAAAAACCCAGAATGCCAATTGGTCAACTAAATGAAAAACAAAACTTTCAAGAAGACTGACATGTTTTGGCAAACGCATTTCTGATGGGCAAACTCTAGAGAAAGCTGAACTTGAAGTCTCAAGTTGCTTTGGAGCATGGGATTAGAATGAGAGGGGTCTTAGCTACAGGATTCCTGTCTTCATGAACTCCACGCCAAGTGTGCCTAATGTACCTTTCCCTCCACTAGAGATTCATGTGGCCCCAAAATCAGACAGGTTAAATCTTTAGTCAGGGCACTCTAACCCTGAGCAGCATTTTGAAGGGCACTGCCAACATTTGCATCTGTGACCTCTCTCTCTTATGTTCCTCACTGCTGAGGAGTTCCTATTCGAAATAACACATTCTTACTTTAGATATGTTCACATCTTTGAGGACGCCTCAAAGTGTTAAAGATCTTAGAGACTGTCATTCATTCATTCAACAAATATTTGCTGAGATCCTACTATGTACCACACGCTCATCTGGGCAGGGAGGACACAGAAGTGAATAATACAGACAAAACTCCTGTTCCCCTGGGGCTGACATTCTCTTTCTTTATTTTCATTTCTGTTACTCTGCCTCTTTAAGATGACTCTGCACTACGGCTGATTTTATAGGTTAATTCTCCGAGGCAATAAAACTTCCCATTTGTGACCGTTGCCATTATGTACTGTCTATAAATACAAAAAACAGGCGATACCCTATTTTAGGGTTTTGGAAAGGAGAGAAAAATGTATAAGTTCAACAGGTGATTAGACTGCTGGAGAGTGAATTTCTAGGTCATGCTTGAGATACCAGAGTGGTGTGATTTTGCCAAGAATTGACAGCCTTGTATTCTTCCAGAAGTTATCCCAATCAAGAGGACTTCAGATGAAAATGTTAGGGAACTGGAAAAGAACACAGGATTAGAAGTTGGAATATGTGTTCCAGAGTCTGCCTCAGTCAGTACCACAACTGTCACTGTCAGCTCCAACACTACCACCCTGTCACGGTGAGCTCCACACATTCCCTGCAAAGTGCAGGCCCTCTGGAAAGCCATTCTCCCTCTTATCCACCTGGTAAACTTTTATTCATCCCTCAAAACCCTGTTTAAATGTCAATTCCTGGATGAGTTTTCACCAATTCCCAAAGGCAAACCTAGTGATACCCTCCTCTGTGATCCTATAGCATTTTATTCAATATCTTTCATAGAAAAAAAAAAAGTAGTATACTAAAATCTGTCTCTTTACAAATGTGTTTGTCGTTACATTGTGAAAAAAAGTTCCTGAATGACAAAGAACACAACATACTCATCAGAATCTCCTCCCAATGTACCTTGCCAGGGACCTAGCTCATAGCTGGTGCTCATTTAATGCTTATCTAATGAAATGTTCTTGCTATATCTGTTTTTCTTAACACCATTCACTTTTCATCCTATAGCAATCTAGCTCTGTCCCAACTATGCTGCTAAAACTCCTGTCCTGAAAATTACCAATGCATATGGAAACTCGTGGTTGCAGTTGCTATTTGCCTTGAAAAGGATAAAAGAAACACACACAGGATGTTTAGCTATTAATCAGTTCAAGTTTAGTTATCAAGTATATTTGGGTTAGAATATGTCGTTTTTCCATCTATTTGGTACAAGTCAACACCTGGCCATGATAATGTTTAAGTTCCTAAATATTACCTCAGCTTTGTAACCCTCAGCAAGAAAGCAGTTGAACCAGCCATATTGATTAATGTCTCTGCTTCACCAGGCACATCTTAGGAGGAAATAAGCCAGTGAGCAGGAGGCCAGCCCCTCTGATGGTGTAAGGGACGAGCTGCCAGCAGGGTGCTTGCTCCACTCTAATGGGCTACAGCCAGGGTATGGCTGAGTCAGAAATGGTTGCACATCCTGCCTGCAGGTAATCTTAGAACCCAACCCGCCCCCCACTCAACAACCCAGGGACAGGAGCTAAGTCAGTAATGGTCTGAGAGGGCTCACTCCTGCAGCATCCAATCTAAGCCACAGCAAAGGGACAGCAGAATGCCTGATGTCCGATAAAACCCTGCTCTATGACAAGGGTCTGGGAATCCTGAGGCCATGTTTTCACTTCACTCAATACACAGACTTAAAAAGATCCCAGCCAGGCTCATTGTGTTCACTGTGCTTATTATGTTCATCTTAAGAGCCATTTGCAGCAGCCAATAACTTCTTAAAGCCAGACCAGAGAGACGGGTTTCAGCCTTTACTGCAAGACTCTGAAACGCCTGAGAGCTACACATCCCTTCCTTCTTCCAGAAACTTCCAGACCTCTCCTTTCTTCTGGTTGCTCCTCTTTCTCTGGCTTCTCCTTCTCTGCCTCCTTAATGATGTCTTCCTCCACCCCCAGTCCCCTAAGGAGTGTTAAGCAGGAAACAATTCTCTCTCTGGTGAAGGTCATTGGCAGTGTTGTCTTAAATGAGATGACTTCCAAACCTCTGGGCATTTCAGCCCAAATGGGGAGTAGCCCATTGGTACTCCTCTTTTGTTGTCCCCAGAGATCTCGCAGTGAGAATGTCTAAAACTAAGCATTTTCATCTTTCTCCTTCCTGCTAAAACCTGTATTCTGCATTACCTAGTTTAATGAACTTTCTTTCATGACCAGTGCCCTCCTCCTCCTGCTTTCAAACGAATCAGTGAGCGTTCCTCACTGACTCTACCTTTGGAACAGCTCTCGAGTCCATCCATTCCTTCTCCCCACTGTCTCAGTCAGGGCTTTACTCCTTGCTGTGTTCTCCCTGCTCGAAGTCTCTTTATTTACACTTCTCTTGTGACTACTGATACTTGCTTCCTTAGACTGGCAATTTGCAGACATTTGTGATTTCTCCATACTAGACCATAAATTCCTTGGATAGAGAAACCTTGTGTCTGTCTGTCTCTCTCTCTGTCCTATTATCCCCTGTGGTAATATTGTGTTTTGTGCACAATAAATACTTAATAAATAGACGTTGGCAACAGAGAAAGGATTATCTTAAAATGACTGCACTGGTTTCCCCAAAGAGCAGCTCATTAGATAATTAAATATTTACTCTAACTTCTGGCCCAATTAACAATGTTATATATACATACAGACCACACACACACGGTATGCCCTTGGCTACCTTTAAGTCAATCTTCTAGCAAACACAAAGGGAGGATCAATCTCCCAAATAATTAAAACAGAAATTGGGTCATATTTTTGTTCTTGTTCTTCCTTGAGGAAAATTACCCAATGCTTCGTAGCAAATGAGAAATTATTTTGCAGATCTATATCCTCAAAATGCCACCAAACATGGGTCATGCATCCTTCTTTCTTGCATTTTGATCCTATTGCTATGACTTAGTGTGTTAATTATATTACAAAGCTATTATTTGATGAAATGAAAATGGCAAAACAATTTAAATGCTTGTCTAAAAAGACTCTGTTAGAATGCAATTATGAGTGAAATTACAATGGCAAAATAATTGAAATGCAAGTCTGGAAGGCACAGTTATGAAACTATTAAAGTGCTTCTGTTGGGGACTCACAACATTGAGTGAAACTATACACTCCTGGGGACACATTTTTAATTCACTAAAGCAGGCAACATTTATGGGCAGATGCAAATATCTGTGCTCCAATTGTTCTGCAGCATTATCTACACTTCCGAATGCCACCTGGGGGTGTGTAACATTGTCAGGGTTTCTGGGTCTCGAGGATAGACTGATAAGAGAATCATATGTAATACTGTGCTTTTATTCAGCACCAGGAAGATAAAGGCACAAGGGCAAGCTTGGCTTAGATTTTTCTCTAATGTTTCCAATATAAAAGCTAGGATCATAACATGAAGATTTTTCTTCTCAATTTAAGCCTGCAATTATTAAATATTGGTGTGGATATATTTCTAAGGATCTATCTTCTTTAAACATTCGGCTGATATACTCCTTTAGCAAAATCTTGATAAACATTTGACACCCAGGCTTATAGTGCATGTACTTGCTCACCAAAGGAAAAAAACAAAAACAAAATACAGTGCTAGATACAAAACAGATCTGCCGACATGATCAATTTGGCGAATGACTAAGGACCCTCCTTTGAAGCATGGTGATGTCTGCATTTTGATAGTTGAACACACAAATGAATCTACTGGCAAAAATATGCAAAATATGCCCCTGACCTCCACCCCTTCACCCTTCACAATCTTCTTTCGTGGATCCATTTCTTTCAGCTAAGCATAAAGAAACAAATACTAGGAGTGCAGCATACAAAATAAACAAGTGTTGAACGAATAACAAGATATAAATACTTTTCTCATTCATGATTCTCTCTCCTGTGTTGTCACAGAGCAAGTTAGGAAATGGCATTTAATTTTAATCACACAGCACATCTCTCAGCATAAATGATTATAACATGAGTTAACAAAGTTACTAGGTTTCCACAAAATTGTATTCTTTTATTTTTCAAGTTTTGGTTTAAAGAATTCCCTTGGAAATATAGATACTAAGTGTTCTTATTTTCTTCAGACTTGAAACACATAAAGATTTTTAATATGGATATAAATGTGCAAAAAGAGTTTGAAAATCCTTGTGATTTTATGTACCAATTGTTTGAAGCGGATTCTTAAACTATTGAGGCGACTTCACTGTGTGCATTTTTCTTGCCTTCCTATTTTTCCCTTGCACAAATTCAGGGAGTGTTAACTACAGCTTTGTAAGAATAGGAATCTGAGTGCATGGTAACTTTAAAACAAAAATTAAATCTGCTGTCTAGGTATTTTATAGAGTGGTCATATTACTTTCAACATACAATTTAAATATTGATATGATTTGGAAAGGATTTTAAATCATATGAGGAAATGAAGTTTGTCCAGTTTAGGCACAAAGGTATAACCTTGAAGAAGATTAAAAGAAAAGTCACCTAGAGAAAATTCTCTAAATAAGGCTAATTGAAAAAATAAGCAAACATACACATAGTTTATGGGAAAAGAAAAATTAGCAGGGTTCTAAAAATATTTAAACCACAGTATTGTACATAAAATTTAAAATTTGAAATCATATTTGTTAGAGTTTTATAGAATTAACCTCTATATTTAGAAAGGTATCAAGTAAGTTTCAAATAATAGCTTTATTAAATTCAAAGGGCATATCCTAGGAAGTTAAAGGAGAAACCAATGCAACTATTATAACAACATAAGTTAAAATATACTCTAACTTATTTTGAAACACATAAAAAACAGGTTGGATTGATGGATAGATAGATGAATAGACAGGTGAGAAAGAAAGTACAGTAACATTAACTACCAGGAGTAGTTAATGAATCTAGGGGTGGATACATACAGGTGTTCGCTGTATAATTATTTTGATTCTTTTGTATGTTCAAAATTTTTCTTAATAAAAATTTGGTCGGAAAAAACACACAGTGCCCTAGATAAGTATTGATTCTATATATTGATAACTGTGCTCAACAAATAGACCAGTTTCAGAACCTCACTGACACAATGCACTTACCTAGCCATCCAGATCCGGAATTAGGTATGCATAGGTCTGTCTCAGCACTGGGTAACACGAAGCCAACGACAAACACCTCCACGCCATCTGCCATCAGAGCCATGCCCAGGACAAAGAAAAGGGCCCACTGAAAGCGACCGTGACCACACTCTTGGATTATCAGCTCATATTGCTGGGCTAGCTCTTCCTCGTCAGCTCTCCTCTCTGACTCCAGGTCCCGTCGGTCCTTGTACTCATCACCCTTGGGCTGCCCTATCGACACTATGCTGTCCTTCCCTTGGTTCATACTGGGGATGCCCTGATACTCCCCTTCGTAGATTTCATCATCTTCATCATGACCTTCAGTAGCTTCACTTGAGCCTTCATCATCGTTGGCTTCCCCATCGTAGGTTTCTCCAGGAGGGTAATAGTCATCATCCTCTTCTTCGTCTTGGAACCGACTGTAGGACCTCTGGGTATATTCGTCCTGGGCCCGGTCCACAGCTTGATTCACCTTCTTTACTGTTTGTTTCTTCACCTCTCTGGCGATGTCCTTGGCACCCTTCACCAGTGAAGTCCTGTCCTTGTAAGAGTCTTCCATTGTATCTCAATCGACGGCCAAGGCGAAGATGGGACTTTTTCACAGGCTCTGTTCAGTGGTTCAGCCCTGACAGCGTCATCCACTTTGGGTTTAAAACAGAACTGCAAAAGAAGAACCAAAGGAGATGTTTACTATTCTTTTTCCATATCTTTTCACCATCTACTTCTTGGTCTCTTCACTGCCCCAAAGACTAAAACACAGAATTAGCTTTTCTTTTTTTGATCTCACTGTACACAGGTACATCTTATGCTGGTTCTATGCTGAAGTGTGAATAGCACTTGGAATATTCAGGATTTTTACTGTTACCATTTTAAGGATTTCTGCCTCCAGGGTAACATGACCCTGTAATGTCCCAGGGTATTCCCCTGAGAATAAAACAGAGTATCTTGCACCTTTAAAAGCACATCCAACACATTTAGAAAGTGCTATAAGGATATACCTTGACTGAGAAAAATATCATTGCTCATAGACACACACACACATACATATACTGAAAGGCAAACAC
>CAUYRT010025235.1:0-12363 GCA_963574885.1 Lepilemur ruficaudatus | reverse complement strand
TTCACCCAAAGCCTGTGGCGACCACTACCTGGTTACCTCTGACGTTTATTCAAAGCCCAAGGGCTCTTTCATCAGCAGGTGACAAATCCTGCCAGGACTGGCTCCTCCTCTTCAGGACAGCATGTTTCCTTCCAGCCCAGGTTGGGTCCAGAAATGCCATCCGGGAACTTAGGCCTGGAGTCAGGGGCCTCAGGCATCTGCTTGGTACTTTATCTTACTGTGGCTGAGTTGGTACAAGTTGAAAAGCAAAGTCCTCTGAACTCTTCCCTTTTCTTTCCCCAAGTGGAAGAAGACTCTTCCCGAGCCGCACTGCCTATAGTTGGGGAGAGGGGCTGACACCGGCTCTGGCTTGACTGCCATGGCTGGTGTCTCACTGGGTCACACGCACCCCAAGTTCACTTGCTCTGAGCCAGTACAGCCATAGGAATTGCCCAGGCACTGCAGCCTTTGTGCCCCCCTCCCTTAAGAATTTAGTCCAGGCCCCAGGCTGCTTTGTGTCAGCTGGTGGTGGGGTGAGCCTGAACTCTGGTTTCGGGGTGGAGGATTTCCCTCTGGCCAGGCTGGCCTACATGCTCCCTCCATGGGCATCAGCAGAATTCTGCCCTGTGCTGTGTTCCCCTGTGCCAGGGCGGCCCTGGGTTTCAACGCGAAGTCCCACAGTCACTTCATCCTCCCTCCCCCAGCACACAGTTTCTCTCTCTGCTTGGCGCTGGCGCACACTGCCAGGGGATGAGGGGGCAGTGGTGTAGGCAATGCAAGACTCTCTTTCCTGCCCTCTTCAGTGCCTCTTTCCTGATATAACGTTAAAGCCAGGTAGTATGATTGCTCACCTGATTTTTAGTTCTTCTGAAGGTGCGTGCTTGTGTGCGTTGTTATTGAATGTGGTGTTCGTGGGGAGGGACCATTGCTGGAGGTTTCTATGCTGCCATCTTGCTCCTCCTCCTCTCCCAAGGGCTTTCACTGAGGGAAGTTCCTTATCAATATTTTTAATTTCTTCAGAGGGTTTTTTCTTTTCATTTTTTGTCTTCTGCTTTAGTCAGTTTTAGAAAAATATATTTTCCTAGAAATGTGCCCTACCCTATTCATTGTGTTTTTAAATTTATTGACAGAGAGTTGTACTTGCTATTCTTTATAAAATATATTCCATATCTTGATTATATGCTTTCGTATTCCTCATGTGTTTTTGCTGTTTTATTTTTCTTGATCTAGGCAGATATTTATCTCAATTCTTTTCAAAGAACCACCTCTTGGATTTAGTTTTTTTTCCTACTGTTTTGTTCTTTTCCCCCCATTAATTATAGCATTTATCGTAATTTCCTCCTTTATTATGCCTTGTTGTTCACTTTACAAATTCTTGAGTTGAGTACTTTATTTTTTATCATTTCTTTAATAATAAAACTCATTTGACTATCTGAATACAGATTTTGCTGCACCCTAGTAAGTTTTGATATTCTTGTTTTGTTACTTTTTAAAAGGTCTATAACTGCATTAGCGTATTTTAATTTAAACTTTATTGTTAATCTATTCTGTTCAGATATTTTAATTTATTCTTTATTATTAATGTATATGCAGATAAAGAAATTCATATTTTAGAACTTGACATATTTTTTATAGCTTAATTTCCAATTCATTTTGTAAATTTTCCTTTAGTAATTGAAATGGAAGTATATTCCCTATAGGAGATTACTTTATTAAATTTATTAAATCAACCTTGTTAATTATTTTTCTGATTCTGTATATCCTTTTTAATATTTTTCCCTTCTTGACCAGTTGCATACTGATAGAGAGGTGTGTTAGAAGAGACAGTCTGCCTGGATCCTGAGCTTTCCTGCCTTTTTTTTGGGTAGGGCCCTTCGGGCTGGTTCAGTTTACTATTGTGTGGCTTGCACTGCCTAATATATAACTGGCATTGATGCTTTACATGCTTGTACATGCTTGGCCACAGGGACTGTCCCCTCCCTTTGGCCCAACAGAAACAATATTGGATTCTAGGAGGAGAAGCTTTAATGAGAGCTTTAATGAGAGACTTCGTAACTCCCAAGTACTCAGGCCATTTCCTAATGTAGGAGAGACACTCTTGCCTGACACAGCCTTTCAGTAGACTCCTAAGAAAGGGCAGCTGTTAACCTGCCACTCAGCTCTTTTTGAAATGGATTGCCCAGCCTGTAGAGGCCATGTGACTCTCTAGCTAGACATCCCCACTTTGGGGTGGAGCAACTTAAATGCCATGACCAGTTAGATGGAAGGGCCCTCACGGGGCTCCTGGCCAAATAGGAATGTTCTATTCTAGAGCTCAGCCTACCTGACCCTACCTGGCATCAAGGTTTCAGGTGAAAAAATAGCAGTTACCTCTTGGGGGAAACTCTGTCCCCAGTTCCACTGCTACAGCCAAGCAACCCACGCCACCCAGGGAGACCCTCACCCCGAGAGGTCTTCCCATGTCCAGACTGGCCGCCTGGTGTTCAGCTGCATCAGAAGCTGACGGTATCCACTGAGAAGTGGCTGCCCATAAAAATAGACTCTTGTGAATTTTTTATTTTTAAAAATTTTGATTGAATTTTTGCTTAATATCACATACATAAACATATGCAAGAAATAAAGAATAAAAGTTTTGTTTATTTAAATATAATATACAGAATAATAACAATGGGCCGGGCACTGTGGCTCATGCCTGTAATCCTAGCACTCTGGGAGGCCGAGGCGGGAGGATCGCTCAAGGTCAGGAGTTCGAGACCAGCCTGAGCAAGAGCGAGACCCCGTCTTTACTAAAAATAGAAAGAAATTAATTGACCAACTAGAAATATATAGAAGAAATTAGCCGGGCATGGTGGCGCATGCCTGTAGTCCCAGCTACTTGGGAGGCTGATGCAGGAGGATTGCTTGAGCCCAGGAGTTTGAGGTTGCTGTGAGCTAGGCTGACACCACGGTACTTACTCTAGCTTGGGCAACAGAGTGAGACTTTGTCTCAAAAAAAAAAAAGAATAATACAATGAAGCCCTATGTACTCACCATTTAAACTAAAGAAATAGAATATAATATTACAGTGTGTAGTAAATTTTATCAATATAAAATATTCTACTATATCCCATTTAAGGTATTTTTCTATATTAAATCAGATACTCCTGTTACCTTTTTTAAAAAATTCACTTAATAATCTTTTGATCGTCTCATTTCACTCTTACTTTTTAATACCACTTTATTTTACGTATGTCTTATATAGTTGAATTTTGTTTTTTGACCTAATTTGCATATATAATTTGTTGTAGATATATTCGGTTTTATCTTTTCATCTGTTTGTATTTTTATATATTTTGCTATGCATACTTTCTTTTACTGTATTATTTCTTTTTTTTTTCTTTTCTCTTTTTGACTGTCATTCACTCCCCTCTTGTGGAAGGAGGAAGGGATGTTAGCATGACACCGTTAATGAAAATAATATTACTTTTGGTACTAATTATTACTGCTGTTACTGGTATTATTACTTTGATGCCAGTAAGATTAGTGGTAACCTGTAATTTTTAATAGCATTATTTAACTTTAATTTCTCTATTGTCAAAAAGGGAAATATTATGTTAAATGACCCCTATTCAAAATGAATTTTTCTTTAGCTCTTTCTTTTCTCCCATCTAAATATCTATTTCTTTATAAAATAATCTAGAATTATTATCATTAAATGACTTCTCTTTCAAAAATATTTTTTGGCATTGTATTTTAGTATGTAACCATATATGTCACTATTTATATTTGTCTCTATTTTTTAAAAAGATTGTCATGTTTACCAGCAGTTCTGTGGAGTCATTTTACAGTCCTTTGAGAAGGACTAGGTAGGTAGGGTGGTCTTGGGCTCCTCTTCCCAACAGAGCCGTAAAAGTTTGAGTCCCTCTCTTCCCTGCAGTCCTCCTGCATACTCAAATGGGTATGTGTGGCTTTCATTCCCCCCCTCTCCCCAGGACAGGGAGAACGCTACTTTACCCCAGTCATCTTTTCTCCTGAAGCATCTGGAGGGCAGAGTGGCAGAGAGCAGGGGTGAGGGAACATGGAGAAAATGAATGGCCCACACCATTAAGCAGAGCATCGTTCATTCTGAGTGGCCACTCATGGTACAACCAAACTTGCAAAGCTCTCCATCCTCATTTCTGACACCATGCAGCGGTACCCTTGGGACCTTTTAGCTGGTGTTGCAGGGCTTGCTGTTACATTGCCATGGTAACATCTCTTCCTGCTTCCACTCAAAGGAGAGGGGACAACAACCAAGCCCCCAGTGGGTTCAGCCTCACACCCCTGCGCGTCTCAGCCTCCAGACATGCAGTAGGTAGTTCTGTTTGGGATTCTTGCTTTTCCGCTTGCCTACCACTTGGGTGAGAGTGTTTCCTAGTAGATTGTGGGATTCTTCTCATATCCCTTAACCCAACCTATGTGAGCCTTTGTTCTTTCTTTTCTAGAAAGCCATGTCTCTGTTAGCCTCCTGTCCTTGCTGCGAAAAACTGTTGGCAGTCAAGAACTGTGCAGGGTCTGAGGTTTTATCCTGCTTGCAAGCCAGCATGTTAACCTGCCAGTTTCAGGGCTGGTTGTAGACATGAGATTCCTGGGTCAGAGACCGAGGACTTTGTTATGTGTAGCACAGCAAGTGCACAAGCTTCCTGTTGGTGCCTGTTCCCCTTGACCTCGAGCCCCACAAGGGCGGCACAGGGCAGCCCCCACAGTGGGCTTCTGTCACAGCTGAAGAACTCTGAGCTTAGGAAACCCACCGATTTGCAAGCAAATCTGTCTGACCTTTGCTTGGAGGTGAACATTCTCGTACTAGACAGTAAACAAACCTGTCCTCTGCTTCAGAGAGAGACAGTGCCTGTAACTTCCAAGGCTGTCTGCTGTACAAACATCCTTGAGAAGGCAGTCCCGAACAAGAACTGTCCTTGCCCATGAGACGCACAGAAATGTGAGAGACCCGTGGAGCATAGGAACATATTAATATTTGAAGAAAACAAATTTAATCGTTAAGCAGTAATTACTTCAGTAAAGTAGTAGTGTGTTTTGTCGTAGTGCATTTTTAGTAGTGTGTTTTGTAACTGTTCCTGTTTCATCTCACTTGAGTAGTAGCTGCTTGCCATGAGATCTCCCGTGTTAAAGTACAGGCCTAATAATTCATTCTGGTTCCCTGACCTCCCTTACTGTGAACACTGAGGGTGATCTGGCTCTCGGTTCTGAGGACGTATTTCAGATGTGCTGAGGGAAGCCGCGTGGCAAGTCTGTGATGCTGCTGAAGGGCCAGGAGGGAAAAGCCACTTCACCTCTGAGGTTGTCACGTAGGTCTGGAGCACCTCTCTCTGGTTTTAGGACTTTTCCTTTCCTATTTCTTGAATTTGAGGAACTGGGGTGCTATGATTCCAGTGCAATCTATTCCTGCAGTTCAGAAATCAGAAAAGAATATTTAGGACAAAACTGAAACAAGTGTGTTTTGGATCTTTATAGCTCATATCTTTGAACTATTTTAAATGTGAAATGGGAGATTACATAATTTATTGAGAAACATGGATACACTTACAACTGTTTTTGTTGTGTTAGATATTGTAGGGAGTGCATTACAGTATAAAGTATCAACATGAGTCTTTAACTTTAGGTACGGATTCAGTCATTTGGTGACTTCAGGAGTACAAAGAAGTTTTTTTTTTTGCCGTGTCCTGCAGTTTTCATGTTTAAGGCTGGCCTTTAGTTTGTCCCTGAGGCAGAATTTGTTTTACATTTAAAGAAAAATTGTGCATGATTCCTCATTATATTCTAGCGTCGTGGATTAATGAAAATTCCATATGATGTGAAGAAAGGAATTATATGTAATTGATAAAAATAATATCTATGTAGTTTATGATACTGGATTACAACGAACAGTTCTCCAGCGGCACACTAGAGGGCTCCGGAGGCTGTGAGGAGCTACATGGAATTCATGCTAATGGAAAATGACGTTCTCCAGTAAATTGGTGCATTGTGCTTTCACCAAGTTTAATGTTCACTAAACTGTTTGGCTGTATGCCATAATTAGCCTTATATTCTCTTGATTTGAATCACAGATAGAAATTCATTAATCTACTTTGTTAGTGGAAAGTGTTAGGAAAGTAGTTGTTAAAAATGGTTCTGCACATGTTTTTATGAAGGATTTTTCTGTATTTTATTCCAAGCTTAATGGTAATTTTGAAAAGAAAAGTCAGTCTAAACATTATAAATTGTAAGCGCTTAGTGTTTTTTTTTCTGTTAATAAATATAAATTTCCCCCCTTTCCAAAGGATTATTTTATGCTTTTTTATGGGCAGAAAGCTTATTGTTCATGAGATGAAATAAAATACTAAAATAATATCTCTTATTTTATTTTTCAGGGAATCCGAGCCCGCATTTTAGAAACTCTGGTCATGCTGGTTCTTCTTGCCTTATTGATTCTTGGAATAGTGTGGGTAGCCTCGGCGCTCATTGACAATGATGCTGCCAGTATGGAATCTTTATATGGTATGCACTTACTTATTTTAACCGGTTTCTATAATGGAAACTATAGTTTGGGATATAATTACACATTCAATTTAAAAAATATTTTAATGATTCTTTTTAAGTTAACCTTCCATGTTAATTTACAGAATTAAGACATTTTTAGATATGTTTATGAAAAGAAATGAATGTTCATTTCATATATGGAGAATGAGTAAGCAACTTTTCAGATTTTTTTTTTTTTTTTGGTTAATTGGTTTCTGTTTTTAAATTCCATAGAGGCTTTTTTTTTCTCCCTCCAAACAGGTTTTGCAAAAGGGTTATTTCCTGTTCTTGTGTTTTAGATCTTTTTATTGTACAATTTAGAAATTACATGGTTTAGTGGACTCAAATAGGCAATTATGATATTTACCATATATTAAGTTATAGTCAGCCTATATCTTAGTACAGACTAATTATATCTTAATGTATAGTATTTTAGATTTATTAAAATTTATTTACTTTTTTTATAGATCTCTGGGAGTTCTATCTACCCTATTTATATTCCTGTATATCATTGATGGGATGTTTATTACTTCTCTGTAAGTATTTTTCTGACTTAATATTAATAGAAAAGTAGAATTGTCCTATATTCTGGAAAATCTATGGGAAAGTTTAATCATGAGTTACTTAAACAACTTGGAGATTTTTTTGAGTGGGCCCTAACTTTTTTCTTTTGTTCAAAATAAATTTTGATAAACAGAAACTTTGAAATAATAAGATGCTTTTGTTCTCTAAGGAAGGCCTCATCCACTGGATTATATATAGAGAGGGACACGTGCACTCACACACAGTGACACACACCACACACTCACACACACATGCCCTGCTCCTCCCCCCACCCCATCACATGCTAGATTCTGCATTAATCAATCAATCAATTAATTAGAGACAGAGTCTTGCTCTGTTGCCCAGGCTAACATGCCCAGGCTAACATGAGCACAGTCATAGCTCACTGCAGCCTCAAATTCCTGGGCTCAAGTGATCCTCCTACTTCAGCCTCCTGAGTAGCTGAGACTGCAGGTGTGCTTTAGCACACCTGGCTGACTTTTGTTTGTTTGTTTTTGTAGAGACAGGGTCTTGCTATGTTGTCCAGGCTGGTCTCTAACTCTTGGGCTCAAGTGATCCTCCTGCCTTGGCCTTCCAAGGTGTTGGGATTATGATCATGAACCATCACACCCAGCCTAGATGCTGCTTTTCAATGGAAATGGTAGAATTCTATATGATGAATTTGTGGTTTTTACTTCAAAATTTGCTTTACTTGTAGCATCGCAACCTGTCTTAGGTAAAGGTAGTTCAAAAGACTTAAGACTATAGTTGTTGCTTTTAGATATTCTTATCTGGTTCTCAGTTCTGTTAATACCTGGAATTTAATCTGTTCTTTGCTTGGTTTTCTTTAGCTTCCTTTAAGCAGAAGTGTTTATTAGTATTCAACTGCTAGAATCTTGAATATCCTAAATCTTCCTCTGTCTTCGTATCTCTTTCATTAGCTGTATTAATACCCCTCTAGCTCTTTATTGGTGAAGCTGAACAATCCTCTGACAAAACACTGAGAATCTAAATTGGAGACTAGACATTCTTAAAATAACAATCTTTGACCTGGCTCTGTTTCTTATGGGCTAGTTTGTCTGTTCCGGCTCTGAAATGCAGTTTCCCTCTGTTGTGATCTCATTTCTGCAGTGTGCACACCAGTTGGCCTTTCCCGTATGTTCACAGTGATGGGTCAGCTGCTGGTGAAGCCAACAGTAAGTATCCTATTATGAATAATTTTGTGTATTAAACAAATGTGTTTACATTTCATCATCTTTTAGATTGTGAACTAGCATTTAGAAACAAGAATATTTTTATAGGTTTTTCACTCAAATTGGTTTTTTAAAATCTTTTTCATCTTTGGAAATTGATTTTGGTTTTGCTTTTAAAATATTAACTATAGGCACTCAGGTAAAAATTTTTCTAGCAAAATTTGAAACAAAATTTTCATATATAATTGCAGGTATTTTAGATGTTTATTGCCTTATATCAAACAGTACCTATATTATGTTTCAAAATTTGGCACATGTATACTTTGATTTACAAAGCAGTTATGTTTTTGAAAATTTGTCTGCATATTATATCTTTTCTTTTTGTTTGAGACAGAGTCTCACTCTGTTGCCCTGGCTAGAGTGCCGTGGCGTCAGCCTAGCTCACAGCAACCTCAAACTCCTGGGCTCAGGCGATCCTCCTGCCTCAGCCCCCCCGAGTAGCTGGGACTACAGGCATGCGCCACCATGCCCGGCTAACTTTTTTCTATATATTCTTAGTTGGCCAATTAATTTCTTTCTATTTTTAGTAAAGGTGGGGTCTCGCTCTTGCTCAGGCTGGTTTTGAACTCCTGACCTTGAGTGATCCTCCCGCCTCAGCCTCCCAGAGTGCTGGGATTATAGGCGTGAGCCACTGCTCCCAGCCTGCATATTATATCTTGATTAATTGAATTATACTTTGCCTTTAATCTCAGAAATATTGTATATTCACTTAAAAATGATTTTTCCGCTGGTAGCAATTCTATTGATTTATCCCTAAGATTCTTTGGTTTCTATTTTATCAGATATTTAATAATACAAAAATAATTTCTTATCTGTACCCAGCAAATTTGTCACTTAATTTATTTTCATGGATCCTCATTGCCTACAACGTCAAGTCTAAACTGCTCACATGTTACGAGGCGTCTTACAGCCTGCCCCACTCGTGTCCCCCATGCCTCTCCTGCTCACTCCCCAGCCGGCCGGGCTGCCCTGGTCAGGCTCTGTTGCTCCTTCTCCAGGTGTGTCTCTGCCCTCCAGTGACTCTCACCTGCTCCAGCCACCCAACGGCCTCCCGAAGGCCCAGCTCAAATAGCAGCTCCACTCACTACGTATCTTTGAACTTTGCCTCACTTCTTTTAAGTAAAAATAATTAAACTCCTTCCTCTGCATTTCTCATATTTCCCTTTATTTGTATCTCGCTAGCAATACTTACTCAGTCGCTGTGGTCATGTGTTTGTCTTGCCTATCGTGACTTGTTAAGGGAAAACACTGAGGAAACGTTAGGGTGGATATTCTCTTAGTAAATGTTTGCTTAATTTTGAAAGTCATATCACTTCATATCTTCTTTTAAAAGTAAAATTTAATTTATAAAAAATACATAAATATATTTTATGAAAAATACGTAAATGTATACACACTCAAGTACAACACCCATGCTGTCAAATCTTAAAGTTCACTTTCCTCTTAGAGAGGTTTTATGACACTGCATTCATTCAGTTTCTTCTTAATTCTTTGGGGTTTTTTTTTTTTTTTTTTGATCTCTTGCTTCATTTCTATTTCCCACCCCCTAAATATAGACAGATGTTTACATTTCTGTCCTTGGTCTGAGATTCTGTTAGTGCTCTGCTCTGGGTGCCTGACCATCTCTGTGCACAGCACTTCTAAATGCCTGATTGTAACGAGCAACAGACAATGGAAACAAATTACAGTGCCTCGTAAGTGCTGCCACCGAATGCCCCGTGGAGCTGAAAACTCTGCTCCCCAAACTAATTTTTCTCCCAGACTTGTCTCTTATTACAGTATCCTCAAAGCCTTAGTTGTCTTTGCCTCTTTACTTGTTCCTAGCATCCAATAATAAAGGTTATTTATTGAGTAATTGAGTATATACTACATGGTAGTGATAAGCACTATGTTTTACGTACATAATTTTATGTCATCCTGATGACAAACCCATAAGATAAGTAGTGGTAGTCTTATTTTATGGATGAATTAATGTCAGTTCAGGGAGATTAAGGAGTTTGTACAAGATCATAGATCTATGATACGGAACAGGGTTCGAGCACAGGCTTTGGACCACTGTTCTATTCTGCCGTAAGCTCCAGAGTAATAGAACTGCCTTCTTGCTGAGTGGATTTCGTACCTCTCCTCTTCTGTGTTTTGCTTACAGTTTCCTCTGTTTGAAATGTCTTTCCTCCTTTTGGTAATTTAAGCTATCAGGTAAGATGCTACTACCATCAAAAACACTGACCAAGCCAGGTGCGGTGGCTCATGCCCGTAATCCCAGCTACTCAGGAGGCTGAGGTGGGAGGATTACTTGAGGCCAGGAGTTTCAGATCGGCCTGGGCAACATAGTGGACCCCGTGTCTTATAGAAAAATAAAAAATAAAAAAAACACTAGCCAAAACTTTTTCTCCTCAACTGGAAGTAATCTTTCTTCTTTGAACTTTTGTAACGTTTTATTTAAGTTTCAGTTATGACATTTGCTTTAATCTTATAATTTTAAAAAAATTCATTTTATCTCTTCTGCTACACTAGAATATAATCTGTTTGAGGTCAAGGACTATGTCTTACTCATATTTAAGCCCATTAGCTCATAGTAGTTATGAGGATAGGCTTCAAAGGCACACAACTTTTCTTTGTTCAACCTTTGTTTCTTACAAGATAAGATGGGGATGGTAACAGTCTGTTCCTCATGGGGTTGCAGAACTCAAGGGGGATAATGCTTGCAGCACTTAACACACATATCTGTGTGCTACTCAGTGTCATACTAAGACCTCTGGCGGTAAGTGAATATTGGACAATTTGCACAGTAAGATAAAAATCCTTTTATTGGTTAGATCTTAAGAAAAGTAAAAATTGTCAATTCTGATGTAAACAGAAAGATGAGTAGAAAGTGAGGTGAAGCACCGATGAGAAAGAAACCTTGGGTCATGGCCCCCAGAGGTATATGGTGCCTGTCCTCTCCTGTAAACCCCAGTTCCATCCGGGATTACTGCTCCCAGCTCGCTGCATCCAGTGGGCCCTTTCAGCGTACTGCTCTCTCTCCCCCAGGACCCTCACACATTCCGGCATGTGCTACCCATCTCAGCTCCTCGGAGAGGCCTCACTGGCTGGCCTGTTTAGGTCTCCCCCTTCCTTCCCACCCCTTTGTCCCTCATGACTGGTCTTTCTTTGTAATTATTTGTGTGTTTATTTGTTTATTATTAATTATTTTATTGTTTATTTTTTTCTCCCCTCCCAAGTTTAGGCTCCCCTAAACTTGGGTAGAGAGTATGTGTATCCAGTGATTAGCTCAGGCCACAGAGGACCATAGATGTTTGTTGAAAGACTGCGAATTATTGAATCGCTTTAAATAAATTTCATATAAACCATATAAATTTGATACCTCATAGAGATTGCATGATTTGAGAATTTGTTTTCTGAGAATACCTTATTGGGCAGCTGAAAGGTTTACATATGTGTATACACACACACGCATATATGTGTATGTGTATACATATATTTTATTTATATATAAAACATATATATATGTGTGTGTAGTTTCCATCCTGTTGTTTTGTCCATTAACTTCTCACAATTTATTTTTTTGCTGAGAATAAGTAGCTTGGGTTTGAATGATGGAGAACGCTGATATGGGCTCTGGGCTTTCAGATTATCCTCAGAGCTGGGAAGATCGTTAAGATCCTTTCATAGAAGGATAGTTGTGTTAACAAAACTAGAATTAAATCAATTTTAGGTTTTATCAATTTTGAAGACTTTGCAGATAATATCCCATACAATTGGTAACTGATTAGTGGGGTTTTTTTTTTTTTGAACTAGTATTGTGTGGCTTGGTGTTGAGGGGTTTATATGTAAAGATACCACTTCTCTAGGATTCTACTGGATGATTTTTTTTTTTTTTTTGAGACAGAGTCTCTGTTGCCCGGGCTAGAGTGCCGTGGCGTCAGCCTAGCTCACAGCAACCTCAGACTCCTGGGCTCAAGCGATCCTCCTGCCTCAGCCTCCCGAGTAGCGGGGACTATAGACACCACCACCATGCCTGGCTAATTTTTCTATATATTTTTAGTTGTCCAGG
>CAUYRT010025233.1:0-34972 GCA_963574885.1 Lepilemur ruficaudatus | reverse complement strand
TGGTGAGTACATGTGGTGCCTGTCCATCCATTCTTGGGATACTTCACTTAGTAGAATGGGTTTCAGCTCCATCCAGGAAAATACAAGAGGTGCTATATCACCATTGCTTCTTATAGCTGAATAGTACTCCATGGTATACATAAACCACATTTTATTAATCCACTAGTGTATTGATGGGCACTTGGGTTGTTTCCACAACTTTGCAATTGTGAATTGTGCTGCTATAAACATTCGAGTGCAAGCGTCTTTTTTATAGAGTGTCTTTTGTTCTTTTGGGTAGATGCTCAGTATTCGAATTTAGTTTCAAAACCACTTCCAGCTATATTCTTCTACTATTTGTCTTGTCCAACTTCTGTTTTACCTCCTGTGCATGAATATCCTTTACACAGTCCCACAGTATCTTGGTTCACGTTATCTTTACTTATTTTCTCTCTCTCTCCATTCACCCTCACATTCTCAAATATTACATCCTTAAGAAACTAGCTTCAACCTTTAGGAACCCTTTTTGATCTTCCAGTTTAGGGAATCCCATTTCTCCATATTCAGAGGCCTATTTGTTTTTTAAACAAGCATTTGTACTTAATTGCATACTGCCTTAAGAAACATATTGCTTTCTTACATTGCTATTTAATGTTTATTTTTACTTTTTTATGTGTTTATTTTTATTTTATGTGTTTATTTTTATTGGCTACCCAATTCTGTTTAAATCATTTTTTTGTAACTATCATCAGAAAAACAAACAATCACCACCAAAACAACAACAACGATGACAAAACTTTCCTTTCTTTATCTCCTATCTTGGAACAGGATATTATCATTTGGTTCTCTATAATTCTCCCATACCACTGCTACTGATGTAAGATCAATCCCTAAATCCTGTCATTTCTACCTTCTTCATCTCTCTGAATGTCTACACCTCTTTCTGTATCTGTTCTGACTACCTTAGTTTAGGAGACATCTTTAATTGCTAACTGGCCACGTTATCCTTCTTCATTCTTCTTTCTCTGACATGCTCTTATGAGATTTTATGACATTGAAACTTATTAATGTCACACCAAGCTTTGAACTGACTTTTCCAGTGCCAATTAGTTGTTCTCCCTTTCTATCATAGTGAGCTGTGATAAAATACCACAGAGTGGGTGGATAAAACAACAGAAATCTATTCTCTCACAGTTCTCAAGGCTAAAGCCAAAGTTCAAAGTCTCAGCAGACCTGTTTTGCCTCTAAGGCCTCTTGACTTGACTTGCAGATGGAGGACCCCTTGCTACCTCTTCACGTGGCTCACCTTTTGTGCACAGGCAACTCTGGTATCCCCCTGGCTGGCCTAATCTCTTCTTTACATAAGAACAACAGGATAGGATTAGGGCCCACCCTAATGGCTTCTTTTTAAGTTAATTACCTCTTTAAAGGCCATATCTTTTAATATAGTCACATTCTGAGGTATGAGGTAGGCATGGGGGTTAGGTGTTGTTTAAATTTTAGCTTGAACATCTGTCTGCAGTCACCTCAAAGGTAACGAATTCTCTCACCCTTTCTTCTCTCTTCCCCACCACCCACTACCCCTGTCCCATTTTTGAAAACTTTGCATAGGTTTCTACCTCTCTGTTTGCATATTCAGGCTTCTGCCAATTCTTCCTTTGTGATTCTGCTTAGAATGCATTCCTCTGCGTAGCATTTCCTGAACTTCCCTTCTTGATCTTTTCCCCCTGTTCTAGTATCCCCTAAAATGATTTCAACAGCTCTCCTATGTGCTCCTACAGCAGCCGTGATGGACTTTGGAAGAGTTTAAACAACTATTATTAGCAAGTCTCAGAGCCAGAAGTCAAAACCAGTAGTTGCAACTCCAAAGTCTGCAGATGAACCATTACACAAAGATGCATGAACCTAGAAGCATATTGTGCATAAGGTGTCCATTATTTTAGGGGTGAATTTCAAACCCCATGGCATGGTATGTGAGCACCAACAGTAGCTGGCCCCTAGATGACAACTCCAGTCTCATCCACTCCCATTCCAAGAAGTGCTTTATGTTTAGAATTTAAGGAAAAGGAAAATTTGAACCAGGCTAGAAAAGCCTTCTATTGGCTGTTTCATTTTTCTAATGTGCAATAGAGGATGGCATTTTGAAATTTTAGAAGATGGCTTATGAATTCACTGACTGACAGACTGAGAGACAGTTGAAGAAAACAAGCACCACTTCTATGTAAGAAATCAAACGGGCCAAAGTTGTTGTAAAAGGAAAGGAACATTTATGCTTTTTTTCTGACCACATTTTCTTGTCTGGTTTCCTCTCTTGTCAAAAAAATGTCAAAAGTAGTCACCAGGGCACCCACTTATCTTAGGAGGATGGCAAGTGGTAAATCACTGACACTTAAGTAGTTTCTTCAGTAAAACACTCCAGTTGCTTAGAAAGATATTTATTCCAAATTCACATTTGCTCTCTGTTTATTTTGTTGTAGCATGTGTTTTGAACTGAAACACTAGAATGGTGACAGGGTTTTAACCAAATGACTTAGTTACAAACACAACATTATATTAACAGTTGAAAATAATAGGTTAAGTTGAAGGCAGTATGGCATAATAGTTCTAGGTTTAAATTCTGTTTTTATATTGAATGACTGTGAGACTTTAGGAAACAATTAGCTTAATGTTGATCATTAGTAGAATGACAGTAATATTGCCTAAATCATGGGGTTGTTGTGAAAATTAAATAAGCAATTAGCACAGTTCGTGGCACACAGGGAATACTCAGTTACTGTTATTGCCGTTTGTGCTTCTCTCCCCACTGTCCATGGTTTTCATCCAGTTAGAAGCCTTGTATCATTTCTGGCCTGGGGAGCTTGTGATGAACAGTAAACCCAGATTCCTGTTCTAACAGGCCTTGCAGCTAATAGAGAACTTTCCAGTATAGGTTAAGAAGCTGTGTTCTGAATTTAGACAGCCAAGGTTCAAACCTTGCCTGTACCACCTACGCAGCTATGTGACCTTGGTAAGGTTATTTGATCTTTTTGTGACGGTTTACTTACCTATAAAATGAAGATAATAATTAATAGGTTTGGCGTTAGTATTAAATGTATCAATAAATCTAGTTCTCTTAGAATATGCCTAGTATACAAAAGGTGTACAGTAAAGGTTGGTTAGTATTTGAATTAAACAAGCAACTTTTTGAGCTATTTCACAAAACTACATTTTTTAAATCAGACTGCAACAAATAAAAAATCATAAGCAGATAAAAATCATAAGCATACTAAATAATTTCAAGGACATAAAAAGAGATTCATCAAGAATGGCTCTCCAGATTCTTTCTTCCTGTAATAGACATGTCCCTTAACCCAGATAAGTAAGATCTCCAGAAGAGGTGTGCATGGTTCCTCACACAGTGGGTAGCATTTCAATTATGAAACATCTTCATTTCATACCCCAGAGTGGGACAGGACATTCTCCAGGGAGCCAAGCCCCATAGACCTGCTTCTATCTACTATAGGTATTCCTTAGCCAGAGACATCCTGTTAAGAATATTTAAATTATAAGCTTCTTCTTTCTAGCAAATATCATTAGTTTAATTACTCAGAGGAGGTTCACTTGACAAGGAGATTAGACCTGGTCATTTCCTGTTATGGATTAAATGTTGTGCCTACCCACCCCAAATTCATATGTTGAAGCCCTACCCCCTAATGTGGTAGTGTTTGAGTTGAGGCCTTTGGGAGACAGGTCATGAGGGCAGGACCCTCATCATGGGATTAGTAGCTTTATAAAACAAGGATAAAAAATCTTTCTCTCTTTCTTCCCCCCCTTACAAATACTGAGAAAAGGCAAGTGAGGACATAGAAGGCAGATGTTTTCAAGCCAGGAAGAGAGCCATTACCAAGAATTAAACAGGCTGGCACCTTAATTTTGGACATCCCAACCTCCAAAACTGTGAGAAAAAAATTCTGCTGTTTAAGCCACCCAGACTATGGTATTTTGTTATAGTAGCCCAAGCTAAGACAATTCCCTTTGCTTCTTTTTCCAAGGCTCCTCCCTAGTAAAGGCAGTGAATGAATAAATGTATTGCAGGCCAGATTTTTTAGCACATTTTACCTACCTTTAAAAAGAAAACAAAACATTTTTTTAAGTAAAGGAGGAGATGTATCTGTTATACTTTTCTTTCTATGCAACCCCTCAAAGACATTTTTTTCTCTTTTGAAAGGTAAAACTTTCACATCATTCCAAAATCAAACGAACATAAAAAGTCTCACCTCTACTCTTGATACTATCTGCCCACTTACCTGACAATCCTAACCACTTTTATTAATTTTTGGAGAAAATACCTTGCTGAACCTTGCTATTTTCACCTAAAAATACCATGGAGACCTTTATATAAATATGAAAAGAATTTCTACATTCTTTTCCATAGCAGCATAGTCCCTCATGGTATAGATACACTATATCTGTACCATAACAATACAAAGTTTAAAAAATGTTTCTAATATGGGCTGCTGGAAATGACAACTACATCTCTATAGTATGTTCCTCTCTCATTCTATATTCAGTGTTGCCTGTGTTCTAAGGCATTTATTTTTATTGCTTTTTTAAATTGTAACAATACTGAACATGAAAGCTATCCTCTTAAATTTTTAATTGTATAATACAGTACTGTTAACTACAGGTACACTGTTGTATTGCAGATCACTAGAATTTACTCACATCACATAATTGAAACTTTGTAATAGCATCCTCTTCTTATTTTCTTAACATAAGGATATCAGCATGAAAATAAACAATAAAAAGTTTTCCATAGCATAAATTCAGAGGCCTGACTCTTCAAGGAAACTTGTACTCAGTATTCTCATGGTAATAATGCCATGAAGACTCTATCATATTTTAACACAATAAGAGAACTGTTTCAATGTTTCTATACTCAAATAGATATTGACTAGATTGCATACAAGCAAAAGAGCTTAGTCTAAATTTGCCGTATTCCTTTATTCAACATTAAAAAATCCAAATTCTCTTTAAACTTGAATAATTGAAAATGCGGATGGCTGGCTATTTGAATAGAGCAAAGTGGTTAACAGTGCAGACTTCAGAAAGGCATACACTGTATAGGTTCTATACTAACTCAATTGTGATAAAACAGCTTTGTCATCTTAGGTAAATTTGCATAAGCTTCAATCTCCCCATAATTTGAGGATATAAAATTTAGGTAAGCTGGTTTTAAGAGGATCAACTGAAATAATATACATAAATCACCTAACATAGCAGTTTCTCACTAAATGATAGCTTTCATTATCATCATGATCATTATAACTATCTATTTTATTCTGTACTAGATTCTACTCTAGCTATTGGGGAACAACAATATATATGATACCATCCTTGCTCTCAGAACTCACAGTGTAGTTGTAAAGGTATGCCAGTAAACAAAGAAGAACTTTAATATATAACAAAGCAATAAATAGTATGCTTCTGAGAAACAAAAAGTGTTCTGAAAATATGTTTTGTAGATGTTTTATAGAAATGATCTTGAGGAGGTAAAAAGTCTCCATTGGAAAAGATACCATATACACCGAATTCAATGTTCACTTCTGAAAGAATATAGAGAAATATATAACACTAGAACAATGCAGTAGTCATTGTAACTTGGTGGCAGTGATGAGATTTGGAAGGCTTTTGGATCTTACAGTACCTTTGAGTCTCAATAGTTTCTTCTCAGTTCTGTAGATAAGCATCACCGTATAGGGAATATGGTGAATCCTCTGACCCTGATGTTGGCTTTTCTTGTTTACTGTTAACTGTTTTTCCCTATAAAAGCAAAGTGTGAAAAGTGAGTGGAAAAACAGTGATTCTTGTCCCTCTTTGAAGAGGGTCCATAAATCCACAGGTTTTTCACGTTGTTGAAGGTGCTTAAATGTCAAGAATATTATGCTACTGATTGCCACTCCTGCCTACACAGTTTTTTTATAAATAAAAAACTCAAGGCAAATGAAAAAGACTTCTCCATGGCTGGCACATGACATTCCATAACATTCCTCAGCACTCTAAGGCACCTTTCAGATGGTAAACTTAATGAATATGTAAATAACCCATGTTCATTTATTTTAAAGACAGACTTTCATAGCAGGCAGTGGTCTGCACATCAACAACAATCATGAAAGGAATTGCAAGCCAGGACCATTTTGAGAGGAGTTGGCTCTAAACTCTGAATTTTCCTTCACCAAATGAATCTCTTGATAACAGCTCTGTAATTCATGTCTAATGGTCTGCCACAATATGTTATTGTTAATTGATACGCTTATGTAAGCAGAAATTTTAAGTTAAAGATGGACTTTTTTTGGAAATAGTTTATTATAACTCTTATTCTCACTTCACTTTAGTAACAGAACAAATATTTATTAATTAGGGATAAGAAATAGAACCGGAAGAAGCATCAAACCTTGTGGCAAACAGACAACTTACAGTTGCATACCAGGTTCGAAAACTCTGCTGAACACCCTCCACTTGAAATGATGCAAAAAGTCAGTGTCCAAGATACATTTTGGGATATCGAACCTAAAAAGTCGCTCCTGGCAAACCAATACACATAGAAATAAAATTCCTCTTTTTATTCCTTAGTATCTCACCACCAAATTCATCATTCAATTCTTCGAGCGGGCTTCAATCTCTCTTCCCTTAACTGCATCAGAATTTACGTCCGGGCGTTGGACACACGCACTCCAACTCCCTGCGCGTGGGTCTGTCAGCAGCCTTGAGCCAGCTGAGCAAGTTAGCAGGAGAATGTCGCCAGTGGTTTGCTCGCTCCAAGAGGCAACTTCAATGGATCCATCACTCCTTACTCTGATAGATTCAGTCGGTTAGTGCTTCCGCCAGAGTTGGCTCACAAAGAATCGAAAGCAGGTTCATCCTTGAAATTCAGACTTGTGCCTGTAGCTACTGGTTTGCTTGCAGCCCCTGGGCGCTGCAACGCTCGCTCAGAACGCTCTGCATCTTTCTCAGAACTGTTTGTAGCTCTGCTAGAGCTCCTACCAACACAGGTTTAAACTTCGGTACTAAATTTTACTTTTGCGCTCCATGACTCCACGTTTGGCGCTCACGTACCCTCTAACAGGCAAAGTCAGCGCCTTCCAGCCTGAAAAGGAACAGTCCAGAGCTCCGCTGTTTCTGAGGAGATACTCCGTGGAGACGGTGACCGTGGCGGAGCAGTGGGCCCAGCGCGGGAGCAAGGAGCCTAGCGCCATGTCCACGCGGCGCAACTTTGCCTTTTCTGTCAGCAGGTCCCAAGCCACAGATATTCTCGAACCTCCGAGTGGAGAAACCCTCAGCAATCTTGTCTGTCCGTCACTTGGAAAGGCAGAGTAACGCTTTGCTGGCATAGAGACTGCGCAGAGCACAAAGCCAATCCCAGGTTAAAAGAAAAGAAAAGAAAAGAAAAGAAAACCCAAAGGGCGAAAGTTTACTTTCCGTGAGCCATTAATTCCTGCAGCCCAGTGAGGGCAAAACAAACTCCTTCTGGGAGGCTCCTTTCCTGGGAATTGTAGATGATCCTGGGGCGCTTCTCTCTGGCTTGGGGCGCCCCAGCTGTGATCCCTTCTGGTCGTCTAGGGAAGAAAAAGAAGTTGGGACAGCAGCTAGCCAAAGACCGGGACAGCTACTCCTGATGCGAAACCTTGGAAATGGCCGCTGAAGGGGCTGGGTCTCCAGACTCCTAATCCCTCCTCTTTCTCCTGCTGAGCCGTGCACCTGCTACCGTCCAGTTTACAATATAAGCGTAGATCCTAAATTAGCCTAGTTCCAAAAGCTAGGCATCACAAATCTCCAGGGAGTTCCTTTCAAAAACATTTAAGCGAGCTTCCAGAGAGCTCCTTGGGGGAAATGTTAAATGAGAAAGTGGGCAGGAAAGGCGGGATGAGAGGGGACTGTGTCCAGGAAACGATGTGTGGGCTCTTCTATTCTAAGGACCTCGGGGAGCCCCTCAGCTCCCTAGCGAGCTGCTGCAGCCACTTCAATTTTCCAAGATAGAAGGGGCGGCGGTGGCCCTCCGAGGGTAGGAATGGGGACAGAGTTAATCTTCAGTCCAGCGACCTCAAGCTGGGTGCTGTGGGAGTGAAACTGGTCTCAACTGGTAGAGACGCCAGACAGGGCAGGGAACGGAGAGGTGGCCAAACGGACTCGAAGGCTTGCAGGGAGGAACTGCCGGCCAGTATTCCGCTAACTAGTGAGGACTGGTTAAATCTTCCCGTCGTCCGCCTCCCTGGAACCCCTGCCCCTCCTAACCTCGCCTGACTTCTCGCTCGCCAGTGGCCTGGGCCGTGGGCGCGGGGCTGGGCGTGCGTGTGTTGCTGCGCGCGCGCGCGCGTGTGTGCGCGCCGTGTGTGTCTGTGTGTGCGCAGCCCGAGCGCTGAGAGGGGCTACGGAGACCCAGTCGCCCGCTTCCCGCCCGGTGTCCCTCCTCCTTGCAGCCGCTTGCTCGCAGCCTCCTCACCTGGCGCCCGCCGCCCGCCGCCCGCCGCCAGCCCAACCCCTGTCGGCCGTCGCTGCCTTCCCGCAAAGTTTCCTCAGCGCAGACATCTCCGCGCTGCGGCTTCCCAGGGAGACCGGGTTCCGAAGCTGTGCCTTGGAGTGGCTTCTCTCTCAGCACCTCTCCGCCTGCCTCGTCCCCACCTAATCCGACCAGAGAGTAGAAGATTTCCCAAATTAAGGGGAGGAAGGGGAGAGGGGTATTATCGAGAGAAGGCGAGAGGAGCGGTGGCGACTGGGCATATCCTGCCTAATGCCGGGGAATTGACTGACGCGTCTGTGGGATTACAGAAGAAAACTGAATAGGCAGCCAAGTTGGCCGAGGAGGGCCCGGGAGGCTTCCGGGTACCGGCAAGGTTGCCCCCGTCTCCGTTTCCACGGGCGTGAACGTTTGGACGCGCCTCCACTTGTGAGGGCTTTTCAACCGCCGTCCCCTCCCGATCTCATTGAAAGGAAAAGCTGGCAGAGCTGAGGCGGGGGAAGTCAAGGAAAAGCTCCCGGACCTGTGTGCGTCGCATCCTTGGCTTTGGATTTTAAGGACATGAAGGAGAATTAACAGCGCCTGAAGGTAAGAGGCAGCAAAACCGCTGCTTGACTTGCCAGAGAGAATAACTTAAAATAGACGTTGGGGATGGGGTGCGGGGGCAAGCCAAGTTACGACCGTCTCCGGGCGTCGCCACGCGATTGCACAACCCGCGCGAAGGGCTCCGGGCGGCAAGTCCGGGAGTAGCCGGCGCTGCCGGTGCCGGGTGGGAGGCGGCAAGCCGAAGGCAGCGTCCTGTCCTTACACTTTTGGGGACCCATTGAAAATAGGTTTCGGGCTGGGTCGTCTGTTGAGGCTGATTTACAGCGTGGATTTGGTTTTCCGGGTTTTTTCCAGAGAGATTTTTTTTTTTTTTCAGTAGCACCGCAGACCCACCCCTCGTTGCCATAGAAAGCTGTGGGCACCGGGGAACGAAGCTAGGAGGCAGTGACAGGTGAGCCTGTCGCAGGTGGGCAGGTGGGGGCGGCGGCAGCATTCGGCCCGCGGATTGGGGGGCGCGCGAAGCCCACGCCGCCGCCTGGCCGGCTCCCTGCAACCGGCGTCGGAGCCCGGGTGTCGCGGGTCGGCTGCGGTTCCCTTCGCCTCCGCTAGAGGCTCCCAGCGGGCGCGGCGGAGCGGGTGGGTGTGGGGGCACCGGGAGGCGGAGGGGCGAGCGCGGGGAGCGAGCGTGCCCGCGGGGTGGCGGAGCCGGCGCGGCAGGGGGAGGCGAGCCTGGCTGGCGCGGGGGACGTGAACAGGAGTCCCGGCGCGCGTCCTGGCTCCGTGCAGCGCCGCGGGGACGCGGGTCCGAATCCCGGCTGAGCTCTGGAAAGCTGTGCCTTGAACCAGAGCCACTTCGGGGATGCGATTCTGGCCCGCGCCCTGAGGGCAGTCCTGGGAGGTAATGCCCTCTTTCTGCTCCCTGCTTTCTGCCCTGCTCCTCTGTAAATTCTCCGCCAAATACCCGAGGTGGGAGGGAGTTGAGGGTGCGAGCGAGTCTGTAGGGTCTATGTCTAAAGGTGCCTTTCAGTCTCGCTCCGTGGTGTTCCGGCGGAATGTGTATTCGAACTAATCCCTAATTTCGCCCACCTCCCCTGAATATTTGCCTGCTTTAAGGGAAGTTTTCTGCGGAGAGCGCCGCGTGGCTGCTCTGGGCCGGGCTGCTCCTAGGTGAGCGAGGGGACCCGCTGTGCCCCTTTTGAGCCGCAGTGCACTGGAGTGCGAGACTCGAGAGATGGGGTGTGGTGGAGGAAAAGAGTACCACACCCTCTTCCTCTCCCTTCCTCTTCACCTGATGGTGAAGTCTCCCCATCAGCATTTTACTGATTTCCTTTCCCAAGGGATTGGCTCTGAGAACAGAGCTAAAGCTGCTGAAAAGACTTGAGAGAGAGAGAGAGAGAGAGAGAGATAAGGATGAGAAGGAAGTCATGGCTGGAACATCAGGGGAGGAAGGCGGGTGAAGTTAAGCTTGTGTGTTTGAGGTTGGCGGGGGGGTGAGTGCTGGGAAATGGCCTTGGAGTTCGGATTATTTGATGAAGTAAGATTCGTTTCACATTTCACACTGTCTTTGACATAATCCAGTTTGCTCAAGCCACTAACAAATATTAGCTCTGCTAGGTACTGCCTTGGGCACAGTGGGCACTGAATATGTTTGATGGTTATGTCTAAGCAAAAAAAAAAAAAAGAGAGAGTGCTTATTGTGTTTGCTTGCTGTGATCACCCGTGTCCCTCACACAGGCAAGGATGTATGTGTTTTTTAGTGTGCTGTGTTGGGTTTGTGCATACCATATGTGGTCATTTTACACTCAGTACTGCAATTTCAGGGTCTTCTAAAACGCTGGCTCTTAACAAACACGACTTGTGATATTAAACCTGCAGAATAATACTAAAGGAAGACAAAAAATGACAGTGGGGCATGGAATATTCTAGGAATACTGCATAAAAGCCAAGATCCAGCATTTTTGAAATATTGGGCCACATGCTAAAAGAGTGAAAAATATTTTTCAGAAATAGGAAGCCGTGGTTAACATTTAAAAATAAGTAGATGTTCTTAAGTGTGCTGTCATCATCACCCAGTAGCGTGTGCATTACTTCCAATACAGTTGGAGTGTGAGGAAGAAAAAAAATGAAGCACTTCCTGTTGAAAACCAGTAAAATGTTTCGTGAGATACTATCAAGTATTTCACCTTAAGAATTTAAATGGAATGAATTGCCTATTGACGCTGGCTGAAGTGGTTTGGTTATCGTTTATGTGTAGGGCATCTATTATTTTTGATTAAGGTAAATATATGTTAATATTTTTATATAATAAGTGTACTTTAACAGAAATGGAAGCAGGACAATTTATTGTTTTTCTTTTTAATTCCAGAATAACACGTAGTATCGTGTCAGGGAAGATTTATATAAAGTTTGTCATTCATGTATTGCATTGGATATAGCTCTTTGTGAAAGGCAAGAATATATATCTTGTTGAAATCCCAAAAAGGATGGTTTATGTTCTTAAGATATACTGTTTAGAAATTTTTGTGATGTGAAAAAATGGTAGTTACTCATCCAAATATAGTTATCTGCATATATAGACTCAAATCACTTATTTGTTGAATTGAATTAACCAAGACGGTTATTATTTAGGGCTCAATCGTCTTTCTGAGACACTTTGGAAACCAAAGGAGATCTGATGCTAGTATTATAAAGAATCTATGTATATGATACGTAAGGGACAATGTTTCTTGACATTTAATTGAATCAAACTGCTGAAGCCAGTTTGTAATGTCAAATTCAGTTTTAGGACTCCATCTCTAAAGATTTTTTCCTCTCTAATAAATATATTTTTAAAAGAGAACAGCATTGAAATGTTCTGGGGATACCATAGACCTGAAAACCATTTGAGTCCTCTGAAACTTCATATCAAGAATAAGAAGTGATAGGAAGTTGTCACAAATTAATTGGCTTGATGCTTCAATTAAAAACTGATTATTTTCTGGCTCTGGTAGTCATTATGGTTGATTTCATTTGGTCTCTAGATATTCTGTGAAAGGACTCTAGGTGGAAATGTTTTCCTGTAGTACAAGGAGAGAAGGTCACTATATGCAAACAGGCTTGTCAATTACTGATTCTCCAATTTGGTTGTGTTTTATCCTTAAGGCAGCATGTTAGAATTAAAAAAAAAAAAATCAGCTTTCTGAATTTACACATATGTTTCTCTCTTTATCATAGTCCTCAACCAACCTATGGGTACTTCATTTATAATTTGATGAAAGATACCACCAAGCCTCTTACCTTTATGGTTTAGGGGCTACTTTGATATTAAGAAATTTAAGAAGTATTTAAGCATAAAAGATCATATTTCCTGAAAGAAAACAAATTAAGCTTTAAAAAGATGTTGGATAAAGAAATGAAAGGAGAATAGGAGAGACAGGTTAAATCCCAGCTATCAGTCTTACCTATCTAATTGCATATACCTCTGTAATTTTTTTTTTTTGTTATGCTTCTAACATTTTCTCCTTCCCTCCCTTCTTCCTTCTTTCCTTCCCTCCTTCCTTCATTCCTTCCTTTCCTTCCTACTCTCTCTTTTGGTTAAAATATTTTCTTCATAATGAAATTCATACTAATTTATACTTACTTTATAATTATCACTTCATAATTTATTTTTAAATAGGAAGTAGTCTTAAAAGATTAAAATGGTTGTATTTATTTTTGAATTTTATACCAAAAAAGAAAAAGAAAAAGAAACTCCACTAGAAGATGAGTTTGATGTCTTAGGGAGTCCCAGTCATTAGTTGATCCTCATCTCTTACACTGTGAGTGCCTCTTGGTTCTGGCTGCAACTCCACTGGTGTTTGTTTCTGGAAAGTATGGAAATATGGGTAGTTAGTCACTGGAGATAGACAGATTGCCTAGGAAATGGTGCACTTGAGCTTTGAGTGACTTATTTTCATGTAGTTAATAGTCTTTTCATGTGTAAATGGGCTGAGGTAATCAAATATGAAATATTTGCATTAAGCAAATAATTGAGTCACAATTGCCAGTGTGTACTATGTGTTCACAAATTAGTAACCCATTTTAGAAAAACTTCTCTCCATCTAAACCTTAATAAAAGTTACTTTTTAAAAAAATATGTCACTCAACAAATACAGTTATTAAATGATTCTTAAATGTCCTCAGAGAGAAAAATCTTGCTTCCAAAAATCTCCCAAGAGAGACTAACTCAGTGCCACTGGGAGGCAGCATGAATAAGTAGAAAAAGCATTGGATCTGACATCAGAGGACTTGAATTCTACTTTGGTTTCTTATTACTAACAGTGTCATTTTTGAAAAGTTCTCTAATTTTTCTAAGGTTCAGTATTGATTTTTGTACAGTGCAATTATTTAATATCTACACATTCTGTTCTTGTATTTAAAATTTTATCACACTTAGGTTTAAACTTTGGAAAAAGAAAAAAACAAAACTTTCAAGTACCAACTAAATGCCAGGCATTATAACACTTGATAGAAAAATAAATGAAATATATCCAAAGAATACTTGTAAAACTTCCATAATGAAGCATGGATTTTGATATGCCTTTGATGAGAAGATTTCTTTTCCAGACAAGCTATTAACAAGTGACACAAAAATCAAATTTAAATTAATATGTATGTATGGGAAAAGATTTTTCTCAAAGTTATTAATAGGCCATAAATTTTATGTTAGATGGCAATCTTGTAATGCTTACTGTGTGGGACATAAAAGTCCATCTTGGCATTTGGGCTGTTCTTAAAAGAGTTGTGATGACAAACAAGAGGCGAAAGAAAAGGAGAGTAAAATATTTTTTAAAAAATAGTTTCAATGGAGTCCTTGTTTTTTATTTTTTAGTGATTTTACATATTCCTTCTTCATGTGTATCCTTAAAATAAAACATGTAGCAGTTGTCATTGCTTTCATTATTATCAAGTCAGTTACCCAATTTCTTTGAACCCTTTAAAAAGGTTTAGCTTGTGAAATGCTGGTTCAGTGGTTTAATCTAAGAAGTTGAACATATACCTAATATAGTATCTTAGTATTTTTCAGCCACATTTTCCCAGGATCACTGATAGTTCATTTGTCCTACTTTCTTTTAGTGGCTTTAATGCTAATAATATTAGTTATAAGTTATTTTTTGTCATGTGAATTGGTAAAAAAGTAAATGGTAGATATTAAATAACTTATGGATTTGAATAAAATTTTAGAAGCCCCATTGAAATAATTGTGTGTTCTTTTGATAAAATGTTAGGCCTGCTAGGATTTGACTAGAATCTACTTTGTTACTTTTCTAAATGTTTCCACTAGTTAATATTAAGAATAGCCTATCTTCCTGGGTTGCAAGGGTAAGTCGAATACTATTTCCTTCCCTAGAGTTTTGGTGTCATCAGTATAAACTATGAGTGTATTTTCTCTAATAAAGTAAGTAAGACTAAATGCAAACCTAGGAACCTAGGCTAGAAAACAAATTACATTTTTTGTTTTTGCAGATATAATAGAACATAATATCAAATTGCCTATAAAGAGAGAATTATTGTCTTTACAAAAATAATAACCAAGTTTCAATGTAACAGAAATATATGCAAATATCTAAGATTCTCAGCACATTTCAGTTTCTAGGTGTAGCACCATAGAGTTTTTCAAATGGATTCTAAATTGGACTGCATAACAGGATTTTTTTGTCTTCATACAATCTTATTCTATTATAATGTAACTATGGTTAGCTGCAAGATATCTATCTAGTGACCAGCATGAAGAGAAATAATTAGCATAAAAACTGTATTGCTCCTGTTGTACCAGGGGAGCCAACAACAGTGCCTGTGATAAATGTTGATTTTGAATCAGTGGGCTTCATTTTTCAAAAGGAAAGCATCTTTATTTTCTTAACATTTTTTATTTGACTTTTATATATTTGTGTAATATAATATGTATCCATATGCTCATACATTCTATATATCTTTATTCTATATTTTATATATGCTACATTTATATTTACATTCTTCCCCTGTGTGTGTGTGTATAAATATATATATAAAACCTGCTGAAAGCAGTCCTTGTGAGGATATGTTTTTCACTGTCACTTGCTGGTTAAGTGTATGGTTATGGATTACCAATAGTTTTTCTTTATGCAATTTCATTCACAGGTATTGCTAAAACTCTAGCTTTGGTCTCAGTAAAATTCATATCAATTAATGTGCAAATCTTTATTGACATAGAAGTAATTTTTGTTAGATAGAATATAATGGTTTATGTGAATTGGTCCTTGTTCTTAAGAATCTTGTGACCTTGTTAAACAGAGAATGTAAAAGTCATTGATAACGAGAATGGAAGAATAGGCTCTACATGTACTCACCATCAAATTGGCACTAACTGATCAACACTATGGTGCTCACATGGTAGTAATATTCTTCAGGGATTGGGGGGTTTGGGGTGGGCAAACTCACAACTAATGGACACGGTGAGCATGGTGGGGGGGAAGGCATGCCTCAAATCATGGTTTGGGTGTGGCAAAGTCATAATATGTAACCAAAATGTTTGTACCCCCATAATATCCTGAAATAAATAAATTAATTTTAAAAAAGTCAGTGATAAGTGAACATGTCATTCAGAAAATGCTTGTTAAGCATCTATTGTTCACAAGGCTATACAAAATAACAACACAAGAATTGTGTCTCCAGGTGATTCAGAATAGAGTGAAGTAAGTAGTCTGGGAAAGTTTCATATGGGGGAGGAAACTGGGCCGATAGCGAGTATAATACCATAGAAATGAAGAATAAGCATACAACCTTATTAATATTCAAAGCAATGCGAATTAACGCAGTGGTGAGATAGCTTTGCTGATGAGTTGGGGCAAAGATGGTAACATTGATAGACTTCTTGTGTTGGTTGGTAATGGAGTGGGAAATAGACATATATATTTGGTATCACTGTAAACTGGTTCAATCTATGTAGAGTGTAATTTATGTAATAATTATTTAAATTTCTATTAAATTACAGATGTTAACAATAATTAGCTTTATAGTTCCTCTTTCAGGAGTTTATCCTCAGAAATAATCCCGTGAATCTACGAAGAGATGTATACACAAGAAGAAATAGATAACTTGAGTGACTCTATATCTTTTAGAGAAATTGTATTTGTATTAAAACCTTTCCACATCATAACACCTAGTGAATGGATAAATGAAATAAGGTATATCCATACTGTAGAATGATATTCTACAATAAAAAGGAATGAAATACTGATACATGCTACAACATGCATAAACCTTAAAAACATTATGCTATCAAAAAGAAGCCAGAAACAGAAGACCACATATTATATGCTTCCATTTATATGAAATCTCCAGGAAAACAAATCCGTAGAATTTGAAAGTAGTATGATATTTGCCTGGCACTGGTAGTGGGGATGGTGAGTAACTGCAAATGAGTATGAGGACTCTTTTGAGGTGATGGAACTGTTCCATAATTGGATTGCAGTGATGGTTGCATAAATCTGTAAATTTACTAAAAATCAATTAATTCACATAAATAGGTAAATTTTGTAGTGTATAAATTATATAACAAACTAGCTGTTAAAAAACACCACAAACTCAAAACAAAATCTTCCCACAGAGTAAACTGCAGGCACAAATGACCTCACTAATAAAATCTTCCTAACATTTAAGGATGAAATTATTATTTAAATACCAATTTTATACAAACTCCTGCAGGAAATTGTAGAGGAGGGACATTGTCTACCAAATGCTTTTCCTCTTAAGTGGGAAGCAAGGCAAGAATGTATACTCTCATCACTTCTTCTCAACATTTATAATGAAAGTCGTAACCAATGATGTAAGGCAAGGAAAAGACAAATTGGAAAGGAAGGAGCAAAACTGCCTAAACATGATTTTATTAAAGAATTGAAAGAAATAACCCAAATGTCCAATAGGAAAATAGTTAAACAAACTTTGCTATACTTATACAGTGTATGCTAGCTATATTGCTGGTTTAATAAGAAGGTAAATGGAAAGTTGTAGTTCTTTAAATACCATCATGGGAAAATCTCCAAGATATATTGTTAAGGAGGAAAATGTAGTTGTAGAACCATACTTAGTCTATGGTGGATCGATTGATTTACTCAACAGATGTTTATTGTGTACCTCCTTTGTGTTCAGCACTGAGCTAAGTCCTGTGCCCTGTATTGTCTGTGGAAAGAAAAGGGGAAAGATGTAATCCTGCCTTTGAGAGATTTACGAACTAAAGAGAGAAAGAACATAAAAGCAATGAAAATAAACTAAATACTTAATAAGAAATTATGTTATATGTATGTAAGAAACAGAGTTCAGTGATAGGGATTTACCCATGAGGATTGGGAGGGGGACAGGAAGATTTTTCTAAGAGGTGTCTGATACCTGGTGAGCTCTCAGTAGAGACATTGTTTATAATAGACTAATCCAAATCATTCATCTTTCCTGCCTCACCTAATTTCCCTTTCATATCTAATAAACTCAAGGAATACATACTATACTTCCTTATCACACTAACTTCATCTTTGTTATTGTTATACTCTTTTCTTACATTGAATAATTCCTGTTATCATCATCAGCATTCCTCTAGTACATACTGTGAAACAAATGCATTGTTCTGTATGCTAGGGATTTCACAGTTGTGTAAGCCATATTCTTGTTCATTTCTTTAGTCTAATTGAAGCTCTTTTCTTTATATGTATTTTTTATCATTTCTTTCTTTTTTGTCTGATTACAAAAGTAAAACAATTTGCATCATAAAAATATTTAATATTACAGACATATATAATATGCAAAGAACTTCCTCAAGCTCCCTTACATCTAAGTTTTTGAAAAAGTAGTAAGCTGTGTAGCACAAGAAATGAGAGAAAAGAAGAGGGAGACAAAGTGCTGTGCAGATAAAAGGAAAGAAAATTAAGTGGCCAGGGACCAGAAAAGACTTGAGAATATAGGCGTCAAATGGAATTTTTAAGTTACAATGTTGTATTCTATGCAATGGCCATACTTCCTGTGATCTCCGAATCTTCAGTAAAAGTCACACATGTCTTAGTAATATTAGTGTGATTGGATTCCTGGGTGAAAGATGGTGACAGAGTTTATTTTTGTGACAGTATTGGGGCAGCAGTGCAAAAGAGATGGATTGTGGATAAGAGACACGGGGGCCTAGCACACATGTGCATCATAGATGTCCTGGATCTTTTCCGTGAGTGACTTTAACCATCTAGTCTGTTTACCCATGTCTTGAATACATTCCTTCCAAAACATTGCCTCCAAGTAGTTGCCTAACATATCCTTAAACATTGAAGCCAATAGAAGATTATTTTGTCTTTCTGTATATGGTTTTAATTGATATTTTCTTTATTTCATTCTACCTAACTGAAATAGATTGATGGTAGCCCCTTGTCTTTTCTTTCCTAAAGAACTTTTTGATTGTAATCAGTGGAGAGCATGGTGGAACATATTCATGAATTAGTGATCTTGTTTTGGTAGATGCTCAAATTAAGATGGAAGCATTCGTATATATGGTTGGTTCTCAATTCAAGATTCTTCTCACAGGATACTGCATAAACTTTCAATAAAAATATAGTCTTTGGCAAAGAAACTATAATCATCATAATAAAAATATGAAGTATTTTGTCATTAATTATACTTAAATATATATGAGCCAGATTGATGAAATAAATGTGAAATGAAGTAAATTCTAAACATTATTATTATTTTTATTTTTTAAAAATTAGGGGGTACAACTTTTTTGTTACACAGATAAATTACAATGTATCAAGGTAAAGTCAGGGGTTTCAATGTACCCGTCACCAGAGTAGTGTACATTGTACTTGATAGGTAGATTTTTATCCTCCCCTACTTCTTAGTTTCCAGTGTCCATTACTGCCCTTTATGACCATACTTGTCCTTCATTTAGCTCCCACTTATAAGTGAGAACATGCGGTATCTGTTTTTCCATTCCTAGGATAATTCACTTGGGACAATGGTCTCTGGTTCCATCCAAGTGTCTGCAAAAAATATTATTCCGTTCCATTCTGTGGCTGAGTCGTACTCCATGGTATGTATGTGTATGTGTATGTTTTCTTGATTTACTCATCAGTTGGTGGGCACTTAGGTTGATTCCATATCTTGGCAATTGTGAATTGTGCTATGATAAACATTCTGGTGCAGGTGTGTTTTTTATAAAATGACTTCATTTTATTTGAGTAGATATCCAGGTATGGAATTGCTGGATCAAATTGTAGGTCTACTTTTTAGTTCTTTGAGGAATCTCCATACTGTTTTCCATAGCAGTTGTATGGGTTTACATAACCACCAACAAACAGTGTGTAAGTGTTCCCTTTTCACCACAGCTGTGCCAACATCTATTGTTTTTTGATTTTTTAGTAATGGCGATTCTGACAGGGATAAGATGGCATTTCATTGTGGTTTTAAGTTGCATTTCCTTGATAATAAGTGATGTTGAGCATTTTTTCTTATTTTTTTGTCATTTGTCTGTCTTCTTTTGAGAAGAGTCTATTCATGTTTTGGTGGGGTAATTTGTTTTATTCTAGCTGGTTTAAGTACTTTGTCAATTCTTGATATCAGTCTTTTGTTGAATGTATAGTTTGTGGATATTTTCTCCCATTGTATATATAGGTTGCCTATTTGTTGATTATTTCCTTTGCTGTGCAGAAACTTTTTAGTTTAATTAAAATTAAATCCCATTTATTTTTGTTGTTGTTGTTGCTGTATTTGCTTTTGGTGACTTACTTATAAATTCTTTGTTTAAGCCAATGTCTAGAAGAGTTTTTCCTATTTTTTTTCTAGAATTTTTATGGTTTCAGGCCTTACATTTAAGTCTTTAATCCACCTTGAGTTAATTTTTGTATATGGCAAGAGATAGGGATCCTGCATTATTCTTCTGCTTGTGGCTTTCCAGTTACACTAGCACCATTTATTGAATAGGGTGTCCTTTCCCCAGTGTATGTTTTTGTCTGCTTTGTTGAAAATCTATTTGCTGTAGCTATATGTTTTTATTTCTGGGTTCTCTATTCTGTTCCATTGGTCTATGTCTCTACCTTTACACCAATACTATGCTGTTTTGGTTACTATAGTTTTGTGGTATAATTTGAAGTCAGGTAGCATTTTATTTATAGGTGTTCATGTAGCCTACCAAAATAGTAAGGTCTGGGTGACAACTAAGGTGGATTTGATGACTGTTCTTTTGGATCTGGAGTTTCTAGTCCTTTTCATCAATCCATAGGAGCACCTGCTGTGAATTTTATTGAGAGATTAGGAGATTAAAGCTAAATATATTATTAGCTGGCTCAAAAAGGAAGGTTTAATGATTGTGTTAGAGTGAAGCATAAGAGAGGGTATGGAGTTTGATGCAACAAAGATTAATAATTCAAATTACAGTTTTAGCATATGGATGATAATCAAAAGTTTTGTTGGTAGTAATAGTAAAAAACTGTGGAAGTTATTTGCATTTTTGGGGAGATAATTATCCAACTTTTCTTTTAGCTCTCCTTGTGGGATAATAAAGAAAACAGATATATCAAGTGTAGGAATTGCTTTATAAGAATAAAGTGCTAATGAATTTAATTAATAATTCATATTTAATTTTTAGAAATTGGAAACAGTATTTAAAAGTAAAATAATCTAGTACTTATTAATATAACCACTCCATTTTTTAATATATCTCCATGACTTTGCACATTGGGATTCCTACAACTGAAGTAGCCTTTTCCAGATCATCTGTGCAACATCCTATATTCATCCTTTAAAGACTAGACGACTCTCATATTCTCAATAAACCATTACAGAACCCTTGGAAAAAATGAGATCTCTCTACTTTTATAAGCTTTTGTTTTTATATATATTATTTAATATATTATTATTTTTGTTCCTTGGCCTGCATATCTTTCCAAACCATGTGGTCCAGGAAGGTGAAAATTATATCTTATCACCATTTATAAAAATAACTCTAAACATAGTCAGTTCTTAGTAAATATTTTTGGAATGTATTAAAATGTGATTTTTAGAAAATTTAGACAGTTTAAAATTGTATCCAAAACCATAGTAATGCTATTTCCAATTGATAAAGGAAGTAATTGATAAAGGAAGTAATTTGCAATTTGATTACAAGTTTAAAGATATGGTTTCATATCCTGACTCTGCCATTGATTGCTAGTCACTGGACCTTGGACAATCTCTTAATCTCTTGAAGTGTTAGTTTCCTAATGTATAAATAAGGGCAATAACACTTTTCTACTCTGCATACCTTACATGGACTTTATGATAATAGGATAGATCATAGATATGAAATAAGCTTATACTCAGTGCCTATACAAATTAAGTCATTCATATATTAAGTATATAATTAAAAGCTACTGATAAAATTTTCTTAGTGTGATAAAGTGAATCACTTTTTCTAAACAAAACGGGGGGTTTGCACAGAAAAGCAAAACCAATGAACCAATGAACTTGAAATTTGTTTCTTTCTATTAGATGTTCACTGCCCTTTTGTATTACAATATCCTAAAATTTTCATATAATGTGAATTTAATTTCATAGGCTATGAAACAAAGACAACAATACAAATCATACCACTGTAGTTGAAAGACCTGGTTATAGATGGCTCAGTTGGTAACTTTCATGTAGCTATTTAGATCTGGATTGAAGATTGTTGAGCAACTCTTTGTTTCTGAATAAGAAGTAATTTTTACCCTCTCTTCAAATTATAGCCAATTTACCTAAAACAGTCAGTATTTTACTTTTTTATTTTGAATATTTAACCTCTTTAAGCACTTACATTCTGTTTTCTTCATTGATATTTTGTGTATCGACAGAGAAAAATTCAGAAATCAAATAGTTACTGATTTAATGGTAGTTTGCTTCTGGGAGTTCTCCTATTAATGCATTCTGATACTATGAAGGGTTATTGCTCTATGCCTAAATCTAGTTTGTTGGAAATAAATTATGTTTTTTGTCTCTGCCCAGCATTCCTATTTGGCCAATGTTACAGAGTCTAATCAGATTTTCTGCCATTCATTTCTTGTGATGGAGCATTTTCCTAGGTGTTTTTGACTTAAGTCACATTCTCAAAGCATTTTTATCTTTAATTTTGGTTTTATGTATCTGGGGAAAACTCCAGGGTAGTCTAGCCTGATTTCTAAACTTCTTTTCTATTTCTGTGATACTTTTTATTGTAATGCTTCTGAGATTCTCTTGGTTATATGAAATATTTTTGGTTATATGAAATATTTTCTGATGTTACCATTCACTGAAACTTCTTTCACCTAGCACAAAGTTTTTTTTTTTTATATTTGTGTGTTTTTATTTAAGCAAACTGGTATTTTTCTACTTTGCCTTCACTACTCTTCATTTAAATCTGCTAAATATTTTCTTGCTCATGAATAAAATATCCGATAGGCCACAGGTATCATTTACTTACTATTAGAAAATGAAATGTTCTGCAGTCACTGCTAATCCTATAATGTGAGTACTGTCATTTCTTTTACATCCCATTCATATTACGAGGAAGTTCTAAATTCATTTAATTTTAAAAGTTTTCCCTTTAGTTCTAGTGGCTTTATGTTGGTCACTTGTATTGGGGAAAAGAGGAGTTGATCAGTCTCTCCTGTATTTTCCGCAATTGACTTTCATGCTTTCTGTCCTGTTCAAGGAGGTTGCCTCTGACTCCTCCAGGGTTAAGCCTCAGAAAGGTAGGAGAGGTAAAGGTGAAGTCTGACATGATTGACATAAATATAACCTGGGATAAGCTTCCTCTGAGTTTGGTGGATTCTCTCTCTTTTGTAGTGACTGTTTGTTTTACTTTAGGATGGTTGTTTTACCTTAGGTACAGTAGATGTGAAAACTATCAAAAATTTCTGGCTGTGTGCCTCCTGTATGCATAACAAGATTGAATTTCCTGGCTTTTTCTGGTCGGGGGAGGCCACATAACCAGTTTTGCCTAATGAATGGTGAGCAGAAGTGACAAATGTCACTAGTAGGCCGAACTGGAAGTCTCTGGAGATCTTTCTTTTCCTTTGGACACTGCAGTCCACAAGTTTAGAGATGATGAATATTCTTCAGCATGAATCACTGAAACTTCAATGAGATAGCCAAACTCTGCCCACCACTGACCATAACAACCATGTTGCATGAGCAAGAAATTAATCTTTGTGGTTTTAAGCCATTAAAATTAGGTGTTGTTTGTTACCACAGCATAAAGTAACATATTGAGACAGAAATATATGTGTTTCTCAGAGGTCCCTATGGGCTGTGGTCCCCAACCCCCAGGCCATGGACCGGGCTGCAGAGCTCCACTGCCCCCCACATCCCTTCTGTGGAAAAATTGTCTTCCATGAAACCAGTCCTTGGTGCCACATAGGTTGGGGACTGCTGCCTAGGGGGACTATTCAGCTACATTTTCTATGATACAGGAAATGCATTTTCTTCTGGCTATATGCATAATATTTCTCCCTTAGTTCATGGAAATCTGGAAATCCATCCCTTCTGTTGGGATTACTCCATTCCCTTATGCATACTTCTTGGACAGGATTTGAAATGTCTTTCAGCAAGCTCTTTCTTCATAGTTGCCCCCTCTGGTCTATGGGAAACATTTATAGACACTTAAGTCTCCCAGGAAAAATGTAGCCAGCGCCTCTCTCTGCTTTGCTAGTTCAGAAATACAGCCTATTATTTTTTAGTCAATTTATGAATGGCTTAAAAATACTGAATGTAACAAACTGTGCTCTCATAATCCTCTGGAACTCCACTAAAACAATGGTTTTAGGACAGGACTTTATAAAATGCATATCAGACATTAACTATTGTGTCCTCAGGCATCAGTGTTTACATTCAAGCTTTCAAAGTGATTTCCCTAAAGTTTCTTCAAGGTTTGAGATGAGGTAAAGGGATTTATAACACTTCAACAATCACCCACCCCAATAATTTCTATGCCTAGTCCAACCTTTTTGACCATTTCGAGGGATGCTGGCTCACAAAACTGGTTTTTGAGAGCCTCTTAAGCAAGTTTTGCATAGATGACCTAGAACTTTGATTAAAAATATGGGGGAAATTGTCAAGTATTTGGTTCTTGGATTTTGGATCTTAACTGAAACCAACACAGAAAATGTTGCATTTTAATGTCCTGTTTTAAGACTTTTGTTCCAGAAGGTTATTAGAGCGTAGTTTATGTCATTTAAAACCATTTATAAATTGAATTAAAAATACATTTGCCTACAACTGTGGAGTCATGGCCTCTTTGAAGGATTACATGATTTATGGAAAGTACTGGCAAATTATTATTTTTTTTGTTAAAATCAATACAGTGCTATGCATAAATGGTTAAATTCACTCACTGCTCATTGATGCTATTTGGTGTTTCTGCAAGTGCTACTAAGTGGAAATTATTCGAGATACTTAAGCAAAATTATTTATTTTTGCCATTTTCGTAGTACCCATACCAAAATTTGTTGCTGTCAGTCACTGCACATTTATTCCAGAAGATTGCTCTGGCTGAAACAGTTAGTGAATCAATCTTTTAGACTGACTGATTATAAGTAATATGAAACATTCTGGGGTTTGTGAAGGGAAATACAGTGAAACTCTACAAAAGCATAATGCATATTATACATTATTAACCTTAACCAGTGTTCACTATAAAATTTTAAACTTAATGAATCCATGAAAAGAGATGCTGCATTAGGCTGCCCTCAATTGGAACACTAAATTGTTTTAGTTAGCAAACACACCTCAAATAAGTAACTATTCTAGTATGTAAGTACCATCATAACTTTGAAAATATGTTATCTACTATCATTATAATTATTATTTCATCTCTGTCTTCTGATTCACAGTCCTTCATGTGACAAATATAATTATAGTTTAAAGATTTAAGCTAAGTTAATGATCAAAAGATTGGGAACCAGGCAGAGCAATTTTTTTTGGAGGAGGGCAATTGTTGAGGTGCTAAAAATCCCTCTATCAACACCTTACCTCAAACCTTAAAGCAGCTTTAGGAAGACCACTTCAAAAGCTTAAATGTATGTTATACAAAATATTTTTGAACCAACCTCTTATCTTTGGATATAATCTAATTAACACTTGAGCACTACAAGATTTTGAGTAGATTAAGAAAGGAACATTTTCAAACTTTAGACCAGATTGAATTATAGTATGTATTACATGCAGTTGTAAGTTATTGTCTTTCAAAGGATGTTAGGTACTTACGTTATCCATTTCTGAGCACTAGATGATGTTTCTTTGTAATGCTTGCATAGTGTGACTGTTATTACATACATATGATTTAATGTCAGAACTTGACACTGCCACTATCTGGTGGCCTTATAAAATTCTATCACTTGAGTCCACTGCCTAAGTTTCTGGGCACATTTATAAAAATCAGCTTAAGTGCAGTTTAATGGACTTGAGGCAGAAAAAAAGAAATGAAAAGAAAGGAGAGGAGAGGAAAAGATGGGAGGGGAGAGGAGGAAGGGAGGAGAGGGGAGGAGAGAAGGTATTTGTATTGCCAGTTGCAACGGGGTATACCCTACAGCTCCTGGTAGTGAGTAGAAGAATGATTTACCCAACCTGGTATAATAATGAAGTATGAGGAAGGATGCCCTATGATACCAGACAAACACCCAAATATTTTCCATTATTTCTGACATCTTTCAAAGTCTTCTCTGCCCTATCCCAGAACACAAGGCATTTATTTTCTGCCAAATGAAAAATTTTCAGTATATTATGCTTTAGACCTCAGTTACCTGTATATACTTTTATACTCTTTATATTGCTTTTTAATTAGTTAATTTGGGTTAATCTTTTATCTCAAATTAGACCGTAGGCTTCTTTAAGGTAAAGATATACATTTCTTTTGCATGTTTAAGTCCTAACACACTTAAGAGTGTTTAATCTTTAGTTAGCACCTATGAAAGGCCATCTCTCAATATCATGGTGACATTTAGGAGACTCTTCCATCACACTAACCATTTTGCAAAGTGATAAAAAAACCACGATTTTTTATTTTTAGCATCTCCTTGTACCTTTAAAAAGCCTCAAGTTGTATATGTTAAATATAATTTTTCAATAAGATGGTGATACTATGAAGAAATAATAAGAACATTTCTTTAGATTGTGATAAATTAAAATATGATATTGTGGACACCTCCTTACACACAATAAATGTAAAAGGAAAGAAGTTGCTTATCGATCAAATTAAGTAGGAACAAGGTAGGAACAAGGGAAGAATAGTGAAAACCAGGTCTTATATGAAAATTGGAAGTTGTGTGGATAGAAAGCTTATGTAAGTGAATGCCAGACATTTCTTAATGGGAAGAAGTTAGTCACAAGATGCTCTGCAAGTTCCAGCATGTCAATATAACATGATAACTAAAAGACATTTTTTTTCTTAGAACCATTAAAGAAAAGAGATTGAACCGTGATATGTCCAAAAGGTATAAAGTGTTAAACATTTTCAGTCTGTCTTAACTGTGTTTTCTCATCTAAACCACGGCACATAGAAATGATTTGTGTGATTTTATTTTCCAAGTTCTTCCAAGAATGGTGGATAACTAGTACCATGCTGTTTGTAGGAGAGAGAAGTTAACTTATCGTATTTAATGATGTCTTAAGGCACTAGTGCATAACTTGAGTATAAATTGCTGTTGAGTTATGGTATCTGTGACATCAAAAAACAATTAATGTTTTTATAAGAGAGAGCTGTAAAAGAAATTGATGTTCTCTTGAATATCTGACATCTATGAATGAACTTTGTATATTTAGTATAATAAAGAATGTTCAGATCACATTTAGCTGTTTTGATAGTGATTGAAATTCAATATGAGCAAAGTATTTTTTTTTCATTTGATACTTTATAAATCTTTCCATCTGGACTGTAATCTTAATTTCCCTTATTAGCTATTAAGCAAAGATTAATGATTACTATTTAGTTGTGGAGAAAAGGAAACCCTAGTATACTTTTGGTGAGAATGTAAATTGGTACAGAAAACAGTATGGAGGTTCCTAAGGAAATTAAACATAGAACTACCCTATGACCCAGCAATCACTCATCTGGGTATATACCTAAAGGTGATGAAATCACCATGTTATAAAGGTATCTGCACTCCCATGTTTATTGTAACATTATTCACAATAGTCAAGATATGGAAACAACTTAAGTGTCCACTGATGGATGAATGAATAAAGAATATGTGATCACCCCCCTCCGCCCAACACAATTAGCCTTAAAAAAGCACATCCTACTCTTTGCCACAACATAGATGGACCTGGAGGACATTGTATTAAGTGAAATAAGCCAGTCTTAGAAAGAACAATATTGCATGATGTTACATATGTGGAATAAAAAAAGTCAAATTCAAATATAAAGAGGAATTCAATAAAACAATGGTTACCAGGGATGGGGAGGAGGTAAGGAGAAAATAGGGAGATGTAGGCCAAAAAATATGAAGTAGCAGATGTATAGGATGAATAAATCTAGAGATTAAGTGTGCAACATGAGTACTATAGTTAATAAATTGTATTGTATTGGGGATTTTTATTAAATAAGTAAAATTTAGCTCCTCTTGTCACAAAAAAGTAACTATGTGAGATAATGAATATGTTAATTTGCGTCACTATAGTAAACATTTCAGTATCTGTATGTATCCCATAACATCATATTGTAAATCTCAAATATACACAATAAAATTTATTGAAAAATTTAAAAATTACTAATATAAAATTATGCTTTTATTTTTCTAAGTTGTTTTGTTTTAATAGGGAAACTTTTGGTTCATTTGCTTTCTTTTAACCTTCTAAGTTATTTGAGCCTGATGTAATTGCCATAGTTAGGGCTGCTTTGGTAACAATTACTTTAGTGTAGGCATAGGCCTTGAAATAAATTTGTTTTTCTTTGGGTATATCCAAATGTGAGCACCCAATAAATGAAAACTCTTAATAATGTGGTCAAAATTATATATTTGCTGGAGCAATTGGACATTCATAGCCAAAATGTGAACCTCAAACTAAACCTAGCATCTTACACTAAAATTAGCTCAAACAGGATAGCTGACCTTTAGAGAAAAACATAGGAGAAATCTTCAGATTTACTACTAGGCAAAGAGTTCTTAGACTTGATACTGAAAGTAACATCTATAAAAAAGAAAAATTTGGTAAATTATACCTCATTAAAACTAAAATCTATAAAAGTCCATGTGATGAAGATGAAAAAGCAAGCTACAGACTGGGAGAAAATATTTACAAGCCATATATCTGACAAAGGACTAGTATCTAGAATATATAAAGAACTCTCAAAACCAGAGTTAAAAAAAATAACCTAGAGAAAGTGGAAGTGAGACAAACACATTCCACCGGAGTATATACAGATGACAAAAAAACACATAAAAAATGTTCAATATCATTAGCCATTAGGGAAATGCAAATTAAAAACACAATGAGATATTGGTACACACCTAGAAGAATGTGTAAAATAACAGCAGATGCTGGCAAGGAGACAGAGAAATTGGGTCATTCATACCTTGCTGGTGGGAGTGTAAAATGGTACAGCCACTCCGGAAAACAGTTTGGCAGTTTCTTATAAAACTAAACATATCCTTAATATACGGCTTAAAAATTGCATTCTTGGTCATTTATCACAGAGAAATGAAAACATATTTATGCACAAACACAAATGGTATACCCGTGTTTATAGCAGATTTCTTCATGATAACCAAAAACTGGAAAATAGTCAGTGTTCTCTAACGGTGGTGACTGGTTAAAAATACTGTGGTATACATACCATGTCCATACCCAGCAATAAAAATGAATGACCGACTGGGCGGAGTAGCTCACACCTGTAATCCTAACACTTTGGGAGGCTGAAGTGGGAGGATCACTTGAGGCCAGGAGTTCAAGACCAGCCTGAGCAACATAGCAAGTCCCCGTCTCTATAAAAATACAAAAATTGGCCAACATGGTACCGTGTGCCTGTAGTCCTAGCTGGTAGGGAGGCTGAGGTAGGAGGATTGCTTGAGCCTAGGATTTTGAGGCTGCAGTGAGCTATGATGACTCTACTACACTCAAGCCTGGGCTGCAGAGTGAGACCCTGTCTCAAATAAATAAATAAATAAATAAAAAGGAAAAAGAGAATGACCTATTGATATATGCAACAATTTATATGAATCTCTAGAGAATTATCTTGAATAAAAACAGCCAATCCCAAAGGGCTATATACTGTATGCTTCCATGTATGTAATAAAATAACTAAATTATAGAAATGGAAAACAGATTAGTGTTTGACAAAGTTTGGGAATAGGGATGGGTAGGGTTATAAAAAGGCAACAAAAGACTTGATACATTGGAGCTGTTCTGTATGTGGACTGTGGTGGTAGAGACATGAACATACTTACAATGTAAAAACTTATAGGACTAAATATACATACAATCACAAATAAGTACAAGTTAGACTGGGGAAATTTGAATATGATGTAGCTTGTTTCTATGTCAGCGTCCTGGTAGTGGTGTTGTACTATAATTTTTCAAGATGTTACCATGGAAGAACTTAAGTAAATGACACACAGAATTGCTCAGGAGAGATTTGAGGGTGGATTTTCAGAGGGTACACCTACAATACTAATCCCTTCTATGTTGCAAAACTCAGAGACCTCTTGCCACCTTCTGACCAGAGCAGAGTAAGTGTGGTGGAAGTAGTAAGTGTTGGGAAAATATAGCATTTATTGGATTTTGGAGATGATAGAGACTATTGCCACATCTTTTCATAAAAAAGTCAAAGGTCAAAGTGTGGCTGACTCTGTTTGAGATAGCAGAGCAAAGAGAGAAATCTGCATTGAAGGTAGGCTGCAATTCTTCCACTGACGATGGGGAGGAGGTCCTGGTATGGTGGACTATAGAGGTCTTTAGATACCTAAGACTAGTTAGAAGTCGGTGCCAGAGTGAGAAGACCCCACAATCAGAGTCTATGACAATATGGGTTGGTGGTGCATAAACAGCCACTGTGGGTGCATTGACCATAACGTAGAATTGCAGGGAAAGGTTGTCAGCAAACTGTGGGTGGGGGAGGGTTGTGGAGGAAAGTGGACCTACAGAAGCTCATAGTTCCTACAGAAGCTCTTCTTGAAAGAGTCAACACTTGGGGCATCTGCTATGTCATTATTGAATGTGATCTTCGCAATCTTTTCCTTTTTACTCACTTTCCCATCTTTCTAACTTGGGAGAGGCCAGAGACAACACAGTGAGTGACTGAGGAACAGTGGAAGAATGAGGCAGAGAAAGTAGTAAAGATGTGGCCCCTTCACCTCAACTCTTGCCTACTCCCTAGCCCTATGCAGATTTCCAAGCCCAAGATACCCATGAGAAGCAGCTTTGAGTTGAATTATAAAATAAGGTTTGGGATATGAAGAAAATTAGATTTGTTTTTAATATGTCAAAGAGATAAGATATCTTGGCATTGGCCTAAGTTATTTCCCAAGGACCGGAAAAAGAGAATAGAGGTGATTTGAAAGGCAGTGAAGACAGAGAACAAAGTTGTTTCCTGCTTTGCACTCAATTGAATCTAGCTGTTCAATAAACTGGTGTATAGATGCATAAATATATAGCTACACATTTTATTTAATAACCTTGTCATGATATTAAAGAAAGACTAGAAGTTTGTATAATAAAATATTAATAGTATTTATGTCTGGGTGATGTTATTGCAGCTCTTTTGTATTTAATTGTTTAATCATTTGCATAGTTTCTAAAATTTCCACAATGAGAACATTTTACTTTTACAATAGAAAAAAGCTTATTTTAAAATAATCTTGAAAATATTTGAGAACTAATTTCAAAGACATAATAAAACTGTGACCCTACATGCAGCATTTTATAAGTGTTTGGATTTTTTGCTGATCTGCCAAACTTCCTGAATTTAGATAATCCATATCTGGGACTAACAGCTAAGAGTATTTTTTCATCTATAATTGAAGGTTGAGGTAGATGATAGTTAATGATTTCTTCAGCTCCATAAATCTTATTTTTCCAAATAATAACTTACTGTTTTTTAACATGTCAGCTCTATTCTAAGTATTAGTATTATAGAGGTGAAGAAGAGTCATTTTCTTCAAGCAGTTCAGTGTGACAGATGAGATGACAGAGAATTACAGATCTCCATGGTGAGTACTACAATAGAAGCACACACAAGGCATTGCAGATTCACAGACTACTGTAGCACCTAATCCAAGACAGCAGTGTCAGGGGTGGCTATCATAAGGAGGTGATATTTGAACTGTGACTTGAAAATCTGAAAACTAGGCAGCGAAGAGGGAAAGGGATAGAAGGTGCTAGGCAGTGGAAACACACCAGGAGTATTATCATTAAGAGTGGGGAGGCTGTGATACATTCGGGTTCATAATGCATATGAGGGGACCAAATGGGGACAAAGGGAGTGCATGTGTGTGGTGTAACAGATTTGAGGCCAAATGGTAATCAAGCAATAGGGATATAAATTAGATTCTGAGGACTCAGAGAGTCTGGAGGAAAAACCAATTGGAAGGCAGTCAATGTTTCAGGTCAGAGAACATGTGTTCCCAAACAAAGGTTCCTAAACATAGGACAAAAGAGTTAGAGACATTTATTGTTGTGTTTGGATGTGAATAATGAGGGCAAGGAAGGAATCAGTTGATTTCATTGATTCCAACTTTATACCCCTTCTCCTCCTCCACAAAAAACCAAAACCAAAAACAAAAACAAAAAAGGCAGTGTTGTTACTGACATATATGGTCCCTTGTGAGAATCACTAAACGATTCTGCCTGTTGACAGATGAATGGTAAATAGTGACTATCCCTGAGCAGAATATTGCAAAGAGGTACACATTCCTCTATGATGCCCCAGAATGTGTTGGTCCTGCAACAAGGGACTACATTTGGAAAGTGGAGCAGCAGTATCCTTTGTAAAGTGAACAAACTGCAGAACCAGGGACCACACCCTGACTGCACCCAGATAGATGAAGTTTTTTAAAGCCTATGATCCTTTAAAGAAGGCTACTTTATAATGGTGAAAGGGAAGATCCAACAAGAAGATTTAACTGTTCTTAATGTTTATGCACCCTACGTAGGAGCACCTAATAACATAAAGGAAACCTTGTCTGACCTTAATAACATGTTAAACAATACTGCCATAGTAGCAGGGGACTTCAGCACTCCAATGAATGTACTGGACATATCCTCCAAACAGAAAATGAACAAAGAAGTAATGGACTTAAACAGAGCTCTTGAACAAAAAGATCTGACAGATATCTACAGAACATTCCACCCAAATAAAGCTAAATTTACATTCTACTCAGCAGCCCATGGACCCTTTCCCAAAATTGACCATATACTAGCCCACAAATCAGATCTCAACAAATTCAAAAAAATAGAAATTATACTGTGTGTCTTCTCTGACCACAGAGGTATAAAATTAGATTTCAATTCCTATAGAAACTCTCACTGCTTCACGAAGTCATGGAAACTAAACAATTTACTATTGAAAAACCCTTGGGTCAAGGAGGAAATTCAGGGGAAAATCAGGAGTTTCTTTGAACTAAACGATAATGGAGATACAAGTTACCAAAACCTGTGGGATACAGCAAAAGCATACATAAGAGGAAAACTAATAGCAATAAATGCTCACATTCAAAAAAATAGAAAGCTTAGATATTGACAACCTAATGGATAGACTCAAGGAATTGGAAGAAGAAAAGCAAACCAATCCCAATCCTAGTAGAAGAAAAGAAATAACTAAGATCAAAGCAGAGCTAAATGAAATTGAGAACAAAAGAATAATAGAGAAGATCAATAAAACCAGAAGCTGGTTTTCAAAAAGATAAAATCAATAGCCCTCTGGCTAGATTGACAAGAACGCAAAGGGAAAGAACTCTAATAAACTCAATTAGAAATGAAAAAGGGAGAGGTCACAACAGACACCATGGAAATACAAAACATTATTTTTGATTACTATATAAAACTATATGCTCAAAAACTACATAACGAGGAGGAAATGGACAGATTCCTGGAAGCATACAACCTTCCTCAGTTCACCCAGGAGGTAACAGAATTTCTAAACAGACCAATCTCAAGCTCAGAAATTGGAGCAGTAATTAATAACCTCCCAAAACAGAAAAGTCTTGGACCAGATGGCTACACCTCAGAGTTTTACTAAACATACAAAGAAGAACTCGTACCTATACTACAGAAATTATTCCACAACATTGAGAAGGATGGAATCCTTCCGAATTCATTCTATGAAGCGAATATCACCTTAATACCAAAACCAGGAAAAGACGCAACGAAAAAAGAAAATTACAGACCAATGTACCTCATGAATATAGATGCAAAAATCCTCAACAAAGTTTTAGCAAATAAAATTCAGCAGCACATCAAAAAAAAAAATAATTCTTCACGACCAGGTGGGCTTTATTCCAGGGATGCAAGGCTGGTTCAACATATGCGAATCTATAAATACAATTCACCTCATAAATAAAAGCAAGAACAAAGACCATATGATTCTCTCAGTAGATGCAGAAAAAGCATTTGAGAAAGTCCAATACACCTTTATGATAAAAACCCTTAACAAAATAGGTATAGGTGGCTGATACCTTTAAATTATCAAATCCATTTTTGACAAACCTATGGCCAATATCATACTAAATGGGGAAAAACTGAAACCAAACCAAAGTGGGAACCGAAGTTCCCACTTTGAACTGGAACTAGACAAGGATGCCCACTATCTCCTCTTCTATTCAACATAGTGCTCGAAGTCCTAGGTATAGCAATCAGGCAAGAGGTGGGTATTAAGGGCTTCCAATTGGGTGCAGATGAGATCAAACTCTCGCTCTTCGCTGATGATATGATATTATATCTAGAAAACTCCATGGATTCTTCCAAGAGATTCCTAGATTTGATAAATGAATTTGGTAAAGTCTCAGGTTATAAAATCAATATACACAAATCAGAAGCATTCATATATGTCAAAAAAAGTCAAGGCAAAACTCAAATCAAAAAGGCAATATCTTTTACTATAGCCCCAAAGAAAATTAAATATCTAGGAATAAATTTAACAAAAGATATGAAAGACTTATACAAGGAGAATTACAAAACACTAAAAAAAGAAATTGTAGAAGATGTAAAAAGTGGAAAAAATCTACCTTGTTCAAGGATTGGTAGAATCAATCTCGTTAAAATGTCAATATTAGATCACCTAAATTTAGGTAATCACCTAAATTTAGATCACCTAAAGTGATCTACAGAATAAATGCAATCCCAATCAAAGTACCATCATCATTCATTACAGACCTAGAAAAAATAATTCTTCACTTTGTATGGGACAAGAAAAGACCTCACACAGCCAAAGCAATCTTAAGCAAAAAGAACAAACTGGGAGGCATCAGTCTTCCAGGATTCAAGTTGTACTATAAAGCAACAATAATCAAATCAGCCTTTTATTGGCACAAGAACAGAAGCATTGATCTTGGAACAAGACTGAGTCCAGAGATGAAACCATCTGCATATGGTAACCTAATCTTTGATAAACCAGACAAAAACATACATTGGGGAAAAGAATCTCTTTTCAATAAATGGTGCTGGGAAAACTGGATAGCCACATGCAGAAAAATGAAACTGGATCCCTACCTCTCACCTCTCACAAAAATACACTGAAGATGGTTAACAGACCTAAATCTGAGACATGAAACCTTAAGCATCCTAGAAGAAGATGTCGGGAAGACTCTTTCAGACAGCGGTCTAGGCAAAGAATTCTTGAAGAAGACCCCCAAAGCAATTACTGCAGCAACAAAAATAAACAAATGGGATCTGATCAAGTTAAAAAGCTTCTGCACAGCCAAAGAAACTATCACTAGAGCAAATAGACAACCTACAGAATTAGAGAAAATATTTGTTCTTTCTTCTGATAAAGGTCTGATAACA
>CAUYRT010025231.1:0-119194 GCA_963574885.1 Lepilemur ruficaudatus | reverse complement strand
ATGCCAGGTTTTCTGAAGAATTAATAAATCTACTGCCATAATCCTAACTGCCTCAGCTGACAAATTTAATAAACGACAGGATGCAAAGCCCAGGTTTCCTAATGGGATTGCTTTCTTTTCTTTTCTTTTCTCTCTTTTTTTTTTTTTCTCTCTTTGACAAGTTTTACAGAGTAGCCCTTCGGAGACGTGGTCAAGTGCTATAAACCTAATCCTTAGCAATTTCCTCCTTAGCTCAAATAACCCAAATATTTTATGAATGGGTTTCACATGTCCACCACCAACCAACCTTTGTCTATCCTTTTGCTCTATCTTACTTTTCTTCTGGTTGTTTAGGTACTTTTCTTTAAGAAAACATAGTTCTGTCAATTTTTCACACAAAACACACAAGATATTTTTAATATGCTTTCTTTAAAAGCTTTCAAGAGGAGTGTGCTATTCCCAAGCAAAATATATTACATGAACACTATCAACATTTGCTAATAACCTTGATGTTAGTGAGATTAAAAAGGAAGAAAAGATCTGGTTGAGTGTTTGGATGAATTAAGAGGACCAATTGCAGGCAACTGGAGGGCCTCATCGTGCACAAAGAAGAGAGGTCAGCCCCAGACTCCCTCCATGGGAGAGGCAGCTCTGGTAGACTTTCAGGGTGTTTTAGATACAACTGGAGATATTTGGACCCCAAATCTACCCTGCCTTAGAGGAAGTCCTTTGCCCAAGGTGGCCATGGGCTTCCTCAAGTCTTGGTATTGGCCTCCAGCAAAGCAATCCATTAAGTCTACGGTGACCTTCCAAAAGCAAAGATCTACAGGATTTACAATGGTGCTACGGTATTTTAGCTTGTAATGAGGAATAAGTTATAACGTATTTGGGAAGCTAACACTTTGGGATACAGTTCATCCAAGAAAAACTATTTTTTAAAAAAATACAAAAGAGAAAGAAATATTTATTATTAAGTTCTATGTCAGCTACTATTTCAGTAATTTAGGTATGTTGCCTCCTTGAATCCTTATGATAATTCTGTGAGATAGGCATCATCTCAGACACTTCAAGGTAAGGACTGTGATGCTCAGAGAGGTTAAGTAGCATGCACAAAGCATGAAGGACAAAGACAAAATAAGTGGAGGTATTTGAACTTTGCAGCATTACAAAAGACAAGATATTTTTAATTTAAAATCTAAGACACCAGTATACTTTGAAATATTACCTACTAGCAGTGGGATGTATTATTTGCTAAAATGGCTTAAAATTCACTTATTTTGATTAAAGCTATGTCAGCAAGCAGTGAATTGTGACTTTATCTTTTACTACTGTTAACAAAAAAATCCTCTATCTCCCCAACGTCAGCTATCCAAAACTCATCTTTTTCTTTCTTTTTTTACTATTTATTCAACTATACGGTTCTCAGAGGATCTCACAAAAAGGAGTGAACCATAGAAACAACAGAATTTCCATCAAAGGGGCCAGTCATTCTTTTATCATAATTAATCAATCTGACAACAATCATTCATTCAACAAGTGCGTTTATTGATCCAGGCTTTTTGCAAGGGGCTGAGGATAAATTATAAATACGAATCTACACTCAAGAAGATTCTTGGGGAGGGGAAAGACATAATATCAAATTATTATTATAATAAAGTTTGATAAATGCTAGAAAACGTACCTATACAGAAGAGTAAGGCAGCTTGGAGAATGTGTGTGTGGCTGGGGATTCAATCAGAATTGCTGGTGCTTACATTCTAAAGGGAGTATTAGAGATCTCCTGGTGGGCATTACAGGGGCACACACTTCAAGCAGAGGAAATAACATTAAGCCATAAAGCTGCATATGTGTCATGGCATGAGATTGACAGTGGGTCAAGACAGGCAGGGAAGGTGGATGGGATCTTGGTTAGGAAGCCCTTGTTTTCCAGGCTATGGAACATGAATTCTGACCTGTAAGCAAAAGGCATATAGAGTGTACCTAATATTAACAGGCCCCAGATCCTAAAGTACCTACCACTTGAATCACCTCTTCTAAGCAAAGCAGCCTGCCATTCCTTTTGGAATTCATGCTTTTGATCACGTGACCCTACAAATACAACCACAACAAAGTGGGCTGAGAATCTGTCTGGCCCAAAGATTGGACGTGAAAAAGCCCATTGGCCTGTAGGATGAAAGGGATGGGGCATGTGGGACTAGAGAGGAAGATGTAATTTGAGACCTATACGTGGAGCTGAGAATTCTGTCGACTAGGTGGGTGTAGGCGACAGGAGAGAAGTAGCAGCCGAGGATGACCGCAGTTTCCAACTACCGTGACTGCTGGGGCCAATGATCCAGACAGTGAATACAAGAGGAGGAAGGGATCTCAGAAGACAGATAACCAGTACAGTTTAGAGACCTGAAGTTAACAAATTGAGATGACTGAGCTGTGTATTATAAGGAGAATGGTCATATTTTTCAAACAAAAAGTTTGTTTATAAGGACTTCCCAGTATGCTATTTTTGTGAGAAAATAAGGCAGGCATTTCAATTTGGGGCTATTACCGTAACTAGGAAATGCTATATACTTTAAGTTAAATACTGATATCAAAGGTCAGTTTTATATTAATAGTTTTTTAAAAAGGTCACGCTGTGCTGATTTATAAACACGCATCTAAGATTCATGGAGTTATACTGAGCAGCACCAGGCCTCCTTCCCATCCTACGAGGCATATGACAATTTATCACAAGGCTTAACTGAGTTCCCTCAGTATGCTGCAGGCTAGAGATTGAGGAAACTTGGTCATGACTGCTAGAAAATGATTTTTTTAAATGTCCTGATCCACTTAATACTTTGTTCATATCTCAGTCACCCCTGGCCCTACCCTGGCTTGCTCTTTGCACTTTCAGCTTCCAGCCTGCCCCTGGCTTATCCTAGGAACCTGCCTTATCTCATCTAGTGCAGACTGTGCTCACTGTTATCTCTGTTTTCAACACATACCTCAGGCCCAAACTGCCAGGACTACCACATGGCTGCAGACTTTCACTTGTCCAGATTCATAGCATAAATTCAAACCCTTTCTCCAAAATGTCAAACATATAAAAAAGATGCAACCTGTAGCCGCACCTGCTATAGAAGGCAATAGAGCTTAGTGATTGAGATCAGGGCTGTGATGTCAGAAAAACTGGGTTCAATCCCTGCTCTGCCATTTATGACGTAAGATCTTTAACAGGTTACTTTAGCTCTCTAAGCCTCATTTATAAAACAGGGATGATGATAGAAGCTGCTTCCTAGTTTTGAGGCACAAATGTAATAATAAGATAGCATTTAATATATGTCCAGTGCTTAACCTGGTACCTAATGGAGAGTAAAAGTTCAATATTTCTTCTTCTTCTCTTTCTCTTCCTTTTTTTCATCATTATGAATTCTCCATAATGTGATGCTTGTGCAAAGTTGACCAAATTGACATCTTACAAGGCACCTTCTCGGCAATGCCCAGGTCACTCCTTAGCCTTTAATTGAGAGTTTTCTCTTTACTGTATCTATGTTCTCATCTCTTTTGAATATCTTTGAACATATTGCACATATCTGGTCATTTTCATGGATTGATGACTAAATGGAACATCAACATTCAGGACTCTTGTGGTCCTGTCTAATGCTATTAGACATTTTTTCTTGACTATTTAGTGGGCTCAAGACTGTGCTTTCTTTCCTGAAAGGTATTTGTTGACAAACAGAGAAAAGGAAATTCTGAAAGGAAAGAACTAAGGTCTAGGATCCAAAGGAGTGTTATAAACAATGGAGAGTGTTTAAAAAAAAGAAAAAAGAAACATTTAAAAGAGGTCAAGAAAGTACCTCGACAGAACCCATTTCATTTATATTGCTTCAAGTAAAAGATCACATATTCAAAATGTTCCTATTAATTTTCATATGCTGCATTCACTCAGCATATTTGACTATTTCACTTCATAATGTTTTGGCACAAAAATGTAAATAACGTTGCACTTCACCTTCCCAAGTTCCCACAGTCCATTTTCTGTAATGAAGAATACACTGACAGTCAGAAACTGTGCACATTCTGCTGGTTGAAATCCAGAAGTGGTTTTTAAAAAAGTTTTCTGTCACAACTTGTTCTTGGGAGTTTGTTCCCTGCCAACTAAAGACTATGATTTCAAGAGAGTACAAACCCTCTTAAAAATCAGACAAGACTACTATATCTCTGTGTTGATTTGGGTTGAAGCCCCATGAAAGCGTCAATTTCCTACTTCAGTTCAAGATCTGGAACCCCTGCTTTTCTACTTCAGATTTTATTTTTCTTGAAGAACTTCTGGAGCATTCTTATTTAGCTGTTTTTGGGAAAGAAGCCAACTTTCTTTTCATTTGGTGAAAGAAGATGGGCTCTAAATGCGTTTCAATTTGAGGATGGGGTACTACTAGAAATAACTTTGCAAATAGCTATTTACAAACTGTTTCCTTGTGATGATAAAGAGAAAGGGAGAGTAAGGAGAACTGGATTCTAGCCTTGGCTCTGCTACTAAACTACCTTTATGGGGAAGTCATTTTTATGTCTATGCCAGCTTTCCTCAAGTACACCTCAGGGAAGAAGGAGTATGAGTTATCCCACGCTCAAAGATGCTCAAGCACTCTGGCGTATTACACACCACGCAATTTCTTCAGGGAGAAAATCTGTTACTTTGTTTAACCCGTGTTTCCCAAGCTTATTTTACCATTTAACTACAAATTAGTGTTCTATGGAACATTTACATTGGGAAGTGCTACTCTATGTTTACACATTAGGAAAAAAGCAGGGCATTGGAAAAGATACATATTAAGATTCCTGTAAATTCTCATATTGTTTGATTGCTCAAAGTATCTGTGGCATGAAATAAGAATTAAAGAATGAAATTGTTTTTCTTAATTAAACTTTAAAGAGAACAGGGAACTTCTGTTTATGAAAATGTAATGGACTGACTATCCTGAAAAACCCTATTGATCAAGGACATTTAAAAATGTTAGGAGATATATTTAAAATACATTAAATGTATGGCTGAGTTAACAAAAAAGTAAAAAAAACAAATCCTTGGGAGGTGGCAAGTGGAGGGAGAGGTGGGAAGGACCCAGTAAACACAGCAAATCATAAAATGTTTATTAAGTTCTGAATCTAGCAGCTTCCCCAAGAGCATCTGCCAATACTTGCTGACTTATAGCTGTAATGACCACATGGAGAACAGAAAACATAGCCTAAGGGTTGTATAAGATGAGGAGTCATATTTGAGATCCCTCCATAAAGCTGAGCCCCTCAAAATGTTATAACCTCAGCAAAATGGGAAACTAGAAATAAAATACATGTGTCTCATGGCACAATGACAAGAACTTTGATGCTGCATGGAGGGTGATAAAATGAGTTCCTTGAGAATGTATAACCACAAGTCAGTCCTCATACAGATTTGGAGCTTGAATCCGAACCACTTTGATGGTCACAAAAACTACAAGATGAAATGTGTAGTTTAAAGAGTTACTAGGTTTGAAGCGTCATAGGTGTCTATCAGAAGCAAACACAAAGGAATGTGTTCTCAATCTGGGCCTCAAAGAATTCTGACAGATAAAGTTCTAATGAACATAAGACATAACACATACCTAGAAATAAATCACCGTGAACTAGAGAGAGCAAACAAACAAACAAAAGAATGAATCAGATACTCAAATATTTTAGCTATTAGATTATCAGGTCCAATAAATAAATACGTTTAAAAAATAGGAGGAATCAAAGTTATAACAAAAAAACAAAAGTCTATAAGAATAATAAGAAATATGTGAAAACATAATGCTTAGAAGTAAAAAATAAAACCATTAAATTATGAACTCAATGGAAAGGCTAGACATCAGATTAGATACAGCTGAAAAGACATTCATTGAATTGCAAAACAGAACTAAAGATACTAATCAGCATGTAACAGAAGGGTCAAACACCTGAAAGATATAAAAAGAAGTTAAAAGACATAAGAAATATAGTAACAGGGTTTAATACACATCTAACTAGGGTTCCAGAGAAGAAAATAGTGTCAATATTTGAAACTTTCCAGAATTATTGAAAGACATGACTTCTCAGGTTCAGAAAGCCAAATTACAAGTAAGATAATAAAAATACCAATAAATTCATATCCAGACACTTCTCACATTTTTAGTAAAACTGCAAAAAAACAAGCAAACAACAGCAATAGCAACCACGGTCCAAGAGAAAAATTTAAATTGAAAATTAGAGATAGAAAGAGAAAATATCATCTATGAAGTAACAACACTTGGAGAGCTAACTTCTCAACACCAAAAATGAAGCCAGAGCATTATGTTACTGGTCAATGCAAATGGCCCAGTATGATATTCTATAATCATGAAAACAAAGTAAAAAGAATTAGGAGCTGATCAATGAAATGACTAACTAGAAAAAGAATGTTACTAAAATTAAAACTAAAGCCATCACTAATCATTTCTGAAGTGTCTAGGGAAGGGAATGTTTGGCTGCCTATTTATCATATCAAAGAGGCCAATTCTCATTTTTCTTGTGAACTGCCCCCCACCCCACCCGACTTCATCTCTTCCACAAACCCAGAGATGTGTATGCAGTTCAAATACTCAACCAGAAAGTCCACATATAGACAAATTTATGAATATAATGCAGGCAAATCTAGAAACTCACAAAATCTAATTATAGCTTTAAAATCAGTTAAAAGAAGACACATACCAGTGTTTCATGGAGGTAGACTAAAACAGTGGTTCCCAAACATTAGGTGTACATTAAAACCATCTTAGGAGTGTTCTAAAAAATACAAATAGCTGGACTATGCCTGACCTACTGCATCAGTATCTCCAGCACACGAATCTGTACTTTAAAAGCCTCCCTATGCACTTTTGTTACACTGACAGTCTTGGGAACAACTGAGTTAAGGGAATTCCAGCTAGACCTAGCCTTGTGCTCCAAAGGCCCAGAACCTGGTACTTATCAGCTGTCAGTCTTATGAAAACTAACACACTCAAAATCAAACTGTCTTTAAAACTAATATAGACGCCAGAATGCCACTCCTTAATGTACACAGCTGTCACATGGAGCGCAAATGTTCACATCTCCATGATTGGCTTATTTTCTTTTCCACCTATGGTCAACTATAAGGAAACATAATTGCAAGAAGAGATTTTATTAATATGCATCAGAAAACACTGTCACATGGGCCAGATCGCTATGTCAAGTCCAACATATGTCATCAGCATACTTTCTTCATGGAAATTAATAGGCTGCTGGTGAATGTGGAATCAAAACAACGGGAGTAAGATAAATCATCAAAGGGATGGTCTTCAACGGGAGATGGAATACCCAGAACAGCTGACCCTGTGAACAAGGTAATCTGCCTCAGGTTCCTCCTGATCATGGGACTTTGAGTATTCAGGCGAGATTAGGACATGCATAGATGACATTGCTTCCATGAAACTCCTTAGCCAACTATCGTACCCTGCTTCAGATTAATACTTTTAAATTATACACTGTTCCTTTCTATTCTAAGACACAGGCACATGTTCATATTTCTTAAGACAGATGTATAGATTTAATGTGACTTTCTTTTTATTAAATCAGTGCAGCTCTGGCCACCAGATAAAAACTGTTTCTTTGATTATAATTGCAAATTTTCTGTGGTAATGCTTCATATTTACCCATCTTAGGGCAACCCTTGACAAATCGTATGTGGCCAGATGGCAGCATTAAAATCTTTGCTCATGATCTCTGTGTGTGGGAGGAGTTACCCCAGAAAAAAAGAGAGGCTAGGCCAACAGAAGAAGGAAATAAGATAGACGTGTGTGAGGCCAAGTAGTTACTACATTCGTAGTACTCTTGATTAATTCCAAAGGGAGCTTCTGTCAGAAACAAACCAATTCACTTAGGTAACATGTTTATAAGAGCAGGGTGGCAGCCCAGGTGAGATCTTAAGTATATTTTTGGATTGTTTCAGCAGTAAGAATTTGGACTGAGATAAAACAATGTAAATCCAGAAATAATATTTCCATTTTTTTAATTCCTTCCTGTCTTTATTAAACATTGGCTTTGATTGTAAAGACTTGCCAACATTCTACTATTTGTTTACATGGGACCTATGGAAACAGCACTAAGCAATTTATTCCTCAAACTACCATCTTTCTCTTAAAATTCTAATGTGCAACATTATGGTTACTCTTTCAAGCATACCAGGTTGACCTAGTTAGTCAGCCTTACAGACCTCTGATGGCTAAAGTACACCCACAGCCTCTGAATTTATTGAATAAAATCTCTATCATTAAACGGCAGCTCCTAGAAATGTAAATCTGTTAGAAAACTGTTTAAGCAAAATAGCAAGTGAGGACATTCTCTGATTTTTAATTATTTTGCTTCAATCTTTAAGAAAAATTATTGCTTACATGGGATAGGCAGTAAAAAGTTACAAAGATGGAGCTTATAGCAGCAGTGGTTCTTTGATGAAGACAAACTCATGTTACCCTAATTTTAATCCAGCGTTCTTACCTTTATCATAACAACTTTTATTTTTTAACTGGAAGGGAAAAAGATACATTTTACGTAAACAGTGAATGCATTTGCTATCAAATATAATTAATGTCTAATAAGTTTATGAATTTTAAAAAAGAAAAGATTTGGTTTTTGAACAATCTTTGCAAAATAGCTTTCTCTGCTCTTTTGACATCTGTTAGCTCTTCCATATCCTCGAAGCATTAAGTGTATTATGCTTTCAGCTGCAGGCAAATAAGAACAAATCTCAGCCACCTTGTTTTATAAATCCTTTCAATCATTTGTAACATTCTTTGACTAGCAAATATAAGAATTACATCAAAAAAGTAATTTACTTCATTGCTTACAGATGAAAATAATGCACATCAGTTATTGTCTACAGACAGAATACAGTGCTACATCCCAAACAGATCACACTTAAGTAACTTACTCATCACTCTGTAAGTTAAAGAGTGTTTCTAAAAAATTATCAGGTATCTCAAATTTCTATTTCTCAAGGGTAAAGTGATCAGAATTTAAATTATTATGTGATATAAGCAAACATAGTGACATAATATTCTTGAATTATTTCAATATTGCAATGAATATATGCCTATGTATTATTTCTCCAGCCCATCCTATTATTTATTCTATTATCTGTTGGAATTGTTCTTTATACTGAGTTATGTCCTCAGAGAAAAATCATTTTAAGAAAACTCTCCTCTCTGTATAGTACCTCACTTTTCAAATATGAAAAGTATTTGACTTTTCATATTAGTATATATCTTAAAGTTTTACTACAGCAGTGAAAATTCATTGAAGAAATTATTTAGAACACATTTTATCTTCCTTGCACATGTATGGATAAATCTTATTTCAAAGGCAGCTTCTGGGAGCAGCAAATTCTGGCTTTGAATTTTTCCTGGGGCTCTACTAGTCAAGCAGTCTTGGACATACCCCCTAACCTTTCTGAGCCTCCTTCTTGACACATTTGTTAAATGCATAAATCACACTCACTACATTGGGGTTTATAAAGACTGGATGAGTACAAAACCCAATATAGTGCTTTATAAACAAAAGGTACACAATGGAAGTCAGTTCCTTTGTATTTTAATCCATGGGATTATAATATAAAATGGGCTTTTTCTGTTTAAGATTTTCTATTTCTTGGGGATCTTGCACAAGGCTTTTTCTAACTCAAAAACTTAACTCAATTTACCTTATCAGCAATCCCACTGCTGGGTCTCTATCCAAAAGAACTGAAATCAAGATCTCAAAATGATATGAGCACCCCAATGTTCATTGCAGCACTATTCACAATAGCTAAGACGTAGAAACAAACTATATGTTCACTGATGGACGAATAGATAAAGAAAATGTGGCATATACATACACTGGAATATTATTGAAACTTAAAAATAAGAAAATCATCCTGCCATATGCAATTTGGATGGACTTGGATATCCATGCCATATCGGATAAACCTTGAAGACTATGTTAAGCAAAATAAGCCAGTCACAGAAGGATAAAAATTGCATGATTCCACTAATATAAGGTATCTAAAATAGTCAAACTCATAGAATCAGGTTACCAGGGGCTGAAGGAGAGAAGGGAAATTGCTAATCAATGGGCATAATGTTTCAATATACAGGATGGAAAAGTTCTAGAGGTCTGCTGTACAATATTGTTACTATAGTTAACAATACTATGCTGCACACTTAAAAATTTGTTAAGAAGGTAGATCCTATGTTAAGTGTTCTTACCACATGAAATGGAATTAAATTTAAAAACAAAACTTAACTCAAAAAAGTCTGGATGCATCCAGGTGATCAAACCACGTCACCAGAGTTCTAACTCATATCTTCATTCCTGTGTCTTGGCTCACCTCAAGCAGGCTCCAACCAAGTGGGGACAAACGTGACAGCCAAGAGTCTATGTTTATATTATAATAATTAAGTGAATTGAACTGAAAAAGAGGTATTTTACCAATAATTTCAGAAAGAATCTAAGAATTTTCTCTGATTCTCTGGATTTGGTCATGTAACTAGTCACAAACTAAACTCTCCGGCCAAGAGAATGCAACAGACTCATATTCCCTCCCAGACCAAGGGAGGTACAGTAGCCCTACCTGATGCACCATGAGGAGGAGGCTGAGGGGCCCACCTGGAAAGTAAAGGCTGAGACAGACTTTGAATGCTGTCCCCGAGCCACACAGAGACACACCTGCAGAGCACAGAAACTTTACAGGCTCAATGTTCTATCATTTCCACTTGGTTCTTCTTTATGTCTTCTACTTCTCTGCAGAGATGCTCTATTCCCGTGTTAAGATTTTCTGCGTTTTCCTTTATTTTAAGTGTGTTTGTAATTGCTTGTTGAGGCTTTTTATATGATGGCTGCATTAAAACCTGTGTCAAATAATTCCATCACCTGGGTGTTCTCATTGTTGGCAACTGTTGATTGTCTTTTCTCATTCAAGTTGAGATTTTCCTGGGTCTTGGTGTGAAGAGTGATTTTCAATTGTATCTGGACATTTTGCCTGTCATGAGACTCTGGATGTCATTTAAATCTTGTGTCTTAGGAGGCTTCCTCTGACTCCATGCTAGCAGGGGTAGTGGTGTTGCAAAGTGGGGTGGAAGCCCAGGTTCCCGATTTGCTCTCCACTGGCACCCTGCTAAGGGAGGGATGACTCCTCAGTGCTGCTGGTCAGGGGTAGGAGTTCAGGTTCACCACTAGGCGTCTGCTGATACCACCCTGCCTCACAGCAGGGAGGAGTGCCTTCTTACTCCTACCCATGTAGCTTCCCCGATGCAGCAGGTAGAGTGGGCAGCTTGTGATTGCTGGAAAATATTAAAAGTTCAGACTTTCCCCTCAGCCTCCTCTGACACCACTCCAGCAGGGATGTGCAGGAGTGCCTGTCACCACCAGCTGGGGGAGGAAGCCCACTCTCCCTATGGGTCTCCGCTTTTGCTCTGGGCATGGTCCACATTATTGCCAGGCAGAGATGAAAGTCTAGGCTCCCCACACCTGGCTGTCTCTGCCACCACCCTAGTGTAGATGTGTGTCGGCGGGTGGAATTCAGTCCAGCTGGTCAAGGGTGAAAATCTTTGGTGACAGAAGCGGAGGAAGTGCTGCAGTTTTTTCCTGTGGTGTTTGGCTGAAGTAGGGAGGTTATCATCTAAACACTTTCTGTCGTGCCAGCCTGCTCTTTCCAGGTTCTTCGGAGAGAGAGAGCAGGCATTTCTTGAGGCTTTTTTTTTTTTTTGTCTTGAAATTTCTTGGTTGCCAGCTTCTCTAATAGCCAACTTGAGGTATATAAGGCAAAAAGAAACTCTAGGAAACTCACTGCCATGTGGATCCTTGGATCCCAAGATCCCTAACTGGTCTGCCTTCTTCTCTCCCCCTTTCAGAGTGTTATGTTTATCTCTAATATCTACTTTTCTCTGAGATCTTGGCCCCCTAAGTGCTGGCTGCCTTAAGTGTCCTTAAACCCAGACCCAGAAAAACTAGGGCAAGCTCTGAGTCACCACTATCTGCCAGGTGTCTATGCCATGCACCAAAAAATGGTCACGCTCTAAGTGGGGGAGGCAGGGGGAGTGAAGGAGTATATAAGGCTTACTTCAGTGTGTTCCCTTTCTCTTTGGGATGTTGGCTCTGAAGCCTTAAGTTTCTTGGTACTTCTTCAGTGCTTTTGAACATTTAAAAAAAATTATCATGTTTTTCTTATTGCTCTTGGTGGGAGGGTTGGTGTGCTATAAACTAGTCTTCCTATTATCAGAAAGGGAACTGCCAGATATCTCCTTAGGGTTTTTATATAGTATTTTACCTGAAATTCTCTTCTCTTGCACCTGCTCTAGGCTTATAAATTAGTTCAGAAAGCAGAGGCCCCAGATACAGAACAGATTGCATCTGAAAGTTTAATGAAAAATGAATCAAATGGTTACTAATGAACTATTAGATATTCACCAGGGTTGATATTCAGCTTGTGTGCACTGGGATAGCCACACTGGTTACTAAAATATCAATATATTTTATATTAATTAGTAAATAACCGCTGTCCTGTATCCCCTGTGCCCTTCCTAGGATCTCATTGAAATTCTTAATTATCCAAAATATAAAGGGCTAACGCCTAGTTCAGGATGCAGCATCAGCAATACTGCTCCCGTGGCCAGCATCCTATCATTTTTGGTGAGGGCTCATGATTAGCTGTTGTTAAGTATTTTGAATACCATGTTTGTATTCAGCTGGGCCATTCATATACCACTTTGTTTTTTCATTTATTATAGGAATTAATTATGTTTTCTTTTTCATTATTTCCACAGAGAATTGCTTGGTACGGCCCTTTCATTTATTTAAATAATATGCAAAAATATAATTAGCAAAAATATTGGGAATTGTTTCTGCTAATGCACCTTATATTAATTTATACTCTATGAATATCTTTAGCTCTTATTAACATAATTAAAATCAGACATGATTGCCAAGTTAAGCCAAATAAGTTATGATAAGGCCAAATTCATACCTAAGATAATAATTTCCTCTGGCTAATCAAAAGTGTTATGTTGAATACATGAAACTGGGAACACTCTATAATGCTTATCTCACAGAAAATAATCGTTAGCAAATTCATTTAGAGTGCTCATCTTTCTTCTTCTATTATTCACTGAATCATTTTCTTCTTGAACTGTGGTCTAAGCACATTACTGTCATTATGCTTGTCTGAGATAATGTGCTCAAATTTCACAAGCCTTAATCAATATTTCACTTACTGACTTTCTATAGGCAAATTCTAAGCATTATATAAGCTACAATTATTTTTCTCTGAACTGAATTACAAACAGGTTAATTAATGATTTTGCCAAATATAAAACAATTATAATTTTTTACTCAGAAACCCACCAATTTAGAGGACATTGCATGCATTTTTTTAATACCTTAACTTTTTTTCCTTCATGTGCTACTTTGGAAATGGCATTGTAAAAGGAAAAGTGCTTATAAATGTATTAATATTTCCCAGCTATTGTGACCAAGGCTTGAAGACTTTTCCTTGCTGTGGTTACTAATTTGGTCCAAAGAAATCTCAATATCCAATTAATATTCTCTGAGACTAAGTTTTTTAAATGTGATTTAGGAGATTTACTTATCTCTGAAGATACTGTAAGGATTGGGTTGCTAGATATGAGCAGACTGCCAATTTGTCAGAATTCATTTCACTGAGCTAATTTAGTCAAGGTTCCTACCCCTAAAGAACGAGTGAAAAAAACGAGTAGTCAGACCAAGTCAATCTGAGAACAGCCATCTTCTCCAGGGGTGGACAATCTAACAGTTTATGCTTCCTGATAGAAGAAATGGTTGATATCAATTTTATATATATTCTGGTTCACTTTGAGAGGCAGTTTTCAGTTGATGAAATTTATATAGAAAACACAAAATTTATAAATGTTGGAAGAGTCTGAGGGAAAATGGTGGTGGCAAGGATTTCCCTGGGTTTGACCAACTAAAACTAGTTGCTGACCATGTTCATAAGGTGAATGTCCCCTTATAATTTGTTTCTATAAGAATGTTTTTGGTATAAATATAGCATATGCAATATTACCTTGCATTTATGGGCTTCTATAGATATATATGATGATATTATTTATTTCTGATAGCAAGCAAAGTTATTTATTTTAAAGTGAAGCATTGGAGGCTCAGTGTGAAGTGATTTGTTCCAGGCAACAAAATACTTGAGTACCAACGCCAGATTCTGACTCTTCGTTTAATGCCTCCAGTTCGCTACAGTCCAAGTAGCACCTACATCTACTCTGGTTATGTCTAATAATGCTGTTCAAACTATTCTCAAGGAATGTTTAAGTCCTTTTAATAGGGCACTCATAATTGTGTTACATTTATTTATTCCCCAGTCCCTCCTACAGAAAAGATGAACTGGACAGAGGACAGAGGGGCATTCCCTGGCCCAAGAGCTCAAGAATTCACAGTGTATCAATAAGGGATTAGTCTACAAGGGTTCCTCCCAGAAGCAAGTGAATCTAGTCTTCTGAACGTAATCCCCAGGAACATAGGATTTTAATGATATAAAAGCGTTAGAAATTGCTATGAGAAGAGGAAGAGCTAAGCAGTTCTGAGTGGTCCACTTAAAACACTGAGAATGAGAATGAAAAGAATGCTCTTAGACCTATCCAAGGGAGACACCATCAGAGGATCGTAAGTCTTAGATGACAAGAAAGGCATGCTGATGAGTGGAGCAGAACTAATTTCTGACAAAGTTCTGATGCTGCCCTCCCCCAACAATGGCTCCAAACTACCTGCTTCTGTTTGCTCTGAAGCCAGGCTCAAACCATCTTGTGAATGTAACTTGCCACATTAGGCTTAGAGACTAAGAAGGTGATACCATAGGCAAGGATGGCAAGATCCAGACACTATAAAAGGCTTTTTCCACACACTAATACATATTCATTCAACAAGCATTGACTAGCACTGAGGAATCAAAAATGATAGAGATATCATTGCCCTTTAGGAACTCAGAATCTAATTTACTTTTTGGTGTAAATTAGTTTCATATTAGTTCAGATGGTATGAATCAATTCTAGCAGGGCTTACATGCTCCTTAGAGAGTAAACTGTAGCAATCCAGGTGGAATAACTGGGCAATCTCTGAAGTTCAGAGGCGAGAGCAAATCTAGGATCCCGTCCTATGTAAACCTGCATTCAATCAAATGCACATCAACACTGGTGGTACATTTTCTCAGTAATTCACCAATGAGGCTATTTCTTTTAATTACACATAGTCAGAGATTTTCAGAGTTTAGCATGAGACAGCGAACCTACTGCCAGAAAGGGCTGTCTGAACCAACCCCAGTGTCTCTTCCTGGGCTCCACCTACCTCTTCTTGTTCTCTCCTTTGACTTTTAACATCCTCTCCTGGGGTCCCACACTGCCCCTTCTGTGAGTGCCTTTAATTAAACCGCAACAAAATTGGTTTTCTTCTTTAGTTTTAGCTGAAATTGGTTGAAATATTCAGAAAAGTTTCTTTACTTAATATTAAAGGAGAACAACAGAGAAATAAAAAGAATGTCACACACATAGCAAAGCTAATTAAGAAAAGCTTTCTGAACTTGTCAAAGCTAGTTTGTTGTGGAGTTTGAAAGTTCTATCTCATTCCATATATTGATAGGATTCCCTAAGAAAGAGGTGGCTACCCTCTTGGTCCCAGAACTAAAAAACTCTACCAACCATGAAGGTAGCCCCATAGCCTCTTGCTAGCACCAGCTGGTCTCTACAGGGCAAGCTTCAGAATGCTGTGCCCACCCAGAGTTGAAAGACAAAGATCCTATTGCAATTGCTGGCTGGGGTCTCACTAATCAGTGATGCCAGGAAGAAGCCCATGCTCAGGTGAACTTACCTCTGTCCAGAAAAAACTGAACCCCAGTATCTTCCCATCACATCATAACCACAGCACTCACACAGGCAGAGTGACACAGAAACTATCCTCTCACTCATTCCTGTTGACTCTTAGTCCCCTTTTCAGAAAGGCATAGTAACGAAGGAAAAGGCAACCTGTAATTAGAAAAGTTAAAGGACTATAGTGAAAAGTTTTGAGTTTGTTGGACATTCCAAGCTACTATGAAAAAAAGAATCACTATCACGGAATAACTATGTTCCTCCGTTCTCCTGTTGCTTTTGCTAAACAAGAACATGGCAATTTCATGAGATATATTTAATCTAAAAAGGGGCAAGGAATGAGGCCCCATTATACTTTTTTTTTCCTTGATAGGAACGACATTTTTTTCTGGATTCCCTTATTACTTTTAGACTCGATGAATCCATGTGCCAACCCAAATGCACGTTGCCCTCAAACTTTTCTACACAATCCTTCAGCTTGGAATTAAAGGCAATGATCTAAATTTGGTGGCGACAGGAACAGTTCTGCTGAACATTGTGTTAGAAAACCTTTGGTTAGGAGAAAAGGAAACTTACAAAGCACATGTATTTACTACCTAACTTCCTTATATCATAGACCACACATAATAATCAAAATAAATTGGTGATGATATCTCAAAATTTTTGCATATGCTTGTGTTAATAGACAGATTGAAAATGAAAAGGAAACAAAGCAAAAATACTTATATTGACAACAAAAATATTGGAAAACTAGAGAATTAGAAGTTACTATTGAACTGGTAAGGCACATTTAAAAAGTATGGATATATACCACAAGTAAAGATATACACACTATAATATGACTGTAAAGTCATGATTCTCAATGCATATGGAGAAAGAAATAATGGACATACTATAAACTTTCTAGGAAAAACAATATTCTATTTATTTAACACTGTACTTCTAAAAAATAAGGTATACAACTTTTTCCTAGAAATATTTTTTCTAACTATTAATGTATTGTAAAATTTATAAAAATACTGAAGAAAAATAAACAAGGCAAAACTTATCCATAATCTTATCACTCAGCAAAAATTATTCTTAATATCATAACATTATTATTACTAACATTTTGATGTATTTCCTTCTGGACTTTTTTTTAATTGGGAGGCATAAACCTCAAAGCTTGACTATTACAAAACTATCTAAAACTCAAGTTTTAGACAAAGAACAAACTCTAAGGTCCTGATAGGAAAGCAGATTAAAAAAAGAGACAACCACCATTTGATGTTAAAAGTCAGCTAAAGAAGTTGCCTGGGATGCTGGTAGAGTCACCAATTGAATAGTAGGAAAACATTTGCCAACGCATTACTATAAGTTTAACTTAGCCCACATTACCCTTTCCAATGTGATTCAACCATCAATAGACTCCTGAACTTTTTAAGAACTCTATTCACTCTCAGAAAACAGCATTGATTCTTTCTATTTTGGTCTAAAGTCACACCACCTACTGGCATGTCTGAGTCTTAACATATGCTGGAACTTATACAGCTCCATTATTTAAAAAATACGTATATAGGTGTGTGTGTATACAAATGTTTGTATATGTGTATGTATATGTATACATCATATGCATATACATATACATTTGCGTATGTGGATGTGTGTGTGTGTGTGTATAAAATATCCCCTGCACTGGAGCATTTTGTCAGAATTTGGCTCTGAGGCCGTGCGTCCTCATTCCCAGTGCTGGTGGAGGGCTGATGTATTTTTCCTGAGCCTGAAGATTCAGCTGTTAATTATGTTTTATTATGATTTCTATAGCTATCGTTTTATTCGGGAGAAACGGTTATCAATCCCAGTGATGTCCTTTTAATTCCAAGGGAATGTAAAATGGAAATTTATTGTCCAAGGCCCAAGGCTAAGAATATGGAGATAAGAAAGCCTTGAGAATAACTATCTTGGGTATATATAAACAACACTGATCTATTACGTGCATAACCAGAGAGAAGCAGCTAGCTGAGTCAGACTTCAAGGAGAAGAAGAATATAACTGTACATGGAGAAGAAAAAGTGAAATGAGCTCTCTTCAAAAGCCCATGTGATACCAAAAATAGGTAACAAACTTATCAACATGAAGAACTCGATGCCTGAAGAATGAGAAAGATAAAATCAGTGACATTGTACTTAATTTTTCTTTTGGTGGACTGGAAATATTTCCTTTCTTCCATTTTGCAGATTTACAATGCCATTCTTTAAGCTTTAATGAACTTCAAGCTGGCCCCTGAAAATTGTTTCCTCAAAATGTTTAAAACTTTTCAATGTTGGTGTTTTTAAATTTTTTAAAGGCAACAAAATAAAAAAATAGAAAGAAAGAAAGAAAGAAACCACTAGGAACTCCTAGTCCTGCCAATTTTTTCTTCCTGCCAAGTCCTATTAGTATAAATGAACGGTTTATTTTAAGAAATGCCTGATAAATTACTCTACACAATCAGTAATGAGGGTACTGTCAGCAAAGGAGAATCATTTCCAAAATTTACTTGGCATTAAGGAGCTAGTGCCTTCTAAGCTCAAAGTGGGTTATGTGGCCCTAGCCCCTGTGGATTCCATAAATCTCTCCCTCCTTCTCGGAGGATGGGGGATCAGCGGTATGTGTAACTGCTGAGGTTTTTCTATGTCTGCTTACAGTTTTTGAAAATTGAAATAAAACCCAATCATTTTCAAACGTTTCTTGTTAACAGTTTATACCAGTCTTTGCAGAGTTTCTTTTCTTGGACTTTTCCCCAGAGAAAAATATTAAAGACCTCAGGGTATCAAAGTAAAAATAAAAAAAAAAAAAAACACAGGCCAGGACAAAACAGAAAACAGTATAATATAAAAGGATAAAAAGGAAATGGTTAAAGAGCTTCACATTTCTTTTAGGGCATAAACATTCACCCAGTGCCTGATTCCTGTCCAAAGTGACTTTGGAGAAACACAATTGTAGAGACGCAGAGGCTGCAAATCACTAGTCAAGTGCAAAAGCAAAGGAGGGCAACAAATTACCACTTCTGGAAAAAGGAGAAAATAAAAATCTATAATTTACAGAATCCTTGGATAAAGAAAACCATTAGAGTTGCAGTTAAACAATGGGAGATGATAATCACTTTCAATGGTTTCCACATACTTCCCTACAGCACTGTACCTTACATATCCATCAAGTGAAACCCATAGCATTTTTATTAATGAACATTCAGAACCAAGATCTCAGAAATAGAAGATATGTGATGGGTGCCCTCAATCCCCAAACCACTGATGGAAAACCACCTTGTCCTGAAGCTTTACTTTTCTGAAGGGAGAAATAGGTGATGTTCTTTTTGATTCATTATGGCAGCAAACCTCAGCTTGTGGGAATGAAGAATTTAAAACTTGGGAGTCTGTTATCTGTGAAATTTTGTGCTCTTTAGGGGAATAGTATTACAGAAGCTAATGTGCAAATAAAATAAACAAATACCTCTAGTCTTTGCCCACCCTCAATTTTCCTGGGTCTACTTATAAATCCCCCTGTGATGGGCTTCTACTACTTTTGTTGTAAGACTATTTTCCAGCCACTGTCTAAAAGACTTCCACTTACTCTTAGCAGCAGTGTCTGTATAATGTTTGTGGTGACCCTGCATTGAAATCTTGTTAGGCCTCCAAGTAGGAGACAAAAGTGTTTCATACAATTTATACTACTCATATTTTGTATTTAATATGTTTAAACACTAGGATCAGAGTTCAGCGTTTAATGCAATGCAGTATGTACACAAGCTGACTAAATTACAGATGAGCAGAAGAGATGCTGCATACTTCCTCCCATCTTATAGCAAGAGGAAAGATACCAGCTCTTCTTAAGAAATATTTATAAGTTCCAAGCATTCTTAGCATCATTAATAAGCAAACTTCCTAATGGTTCATGGAGGTCACTGAGGGGAATTAATTCCCATTTTGTAGATGAGGAAATTGAGACCTGGAAATAAGTTGGGTGAATTTTTGAAGGGCAAGGATTTCAACAGAGCAAGAACAAGCACCACCCAGTACAGAATCCCAGAACCCTGAGCTATCCTGATGATCTGTTTTGCAAGGTCTCTGCTTAGAATGCTATCTACATCCTCTGCCCAAGCTTGGGTATTTTGGTCAGTGTACATGCTGACATTTCTGAGGTGGCTGGAAGGGAGCCAAAAGGGCTGGATAAATGGACTCTAATATTGTCTTCATTTGTACCTGCTAAAAGCCATACAGAAAATAACACTGGAGTGGAAAATCTCCACCTTATCCAAAAGACTCTCAGCTTCATCTTACCTACCACAGAAATATGTTTCTACAAAAAAATACTATACTTCTCGGTTCTAATCCCAGGTTACTATTAACATCACATTTCACTAATTGGAAAGGTCAAAATAAGAAAAGTGTAAGTTTTATGCCAAGCAGGTCCATAATATCAAACCAGCTTGCACAGCCTCCAAGCTTACCATCTACTTCTGATTATTTTCTGATCGGTTACAGAGTGCAGAGCAGAATGTAAAGCGTCCTTTCTTTGGAGCCTCACCTCACCTTTGGGTGACAGAGAGCATTCTTATAGCATTAAATTATAAAATAAGCCAATGGCAGAAATTACAGGAAAAATGAGTGCTTCTGAAATGATTCTACCTCTGCCAGGGGGGAAAAAAAAAGTGAAGATGGATATAAATTTTAAATGGGCTAAATGTCATAGTCAAATTTCTAAATATAACTTTAAACCTACTGTGAGCTCTGTGGAGCTAGCTTTGAAAGTGGCTACTGTACTATTACAATATTCCCCAGGTAAGTCAAGTAGATTGTCACGATTCTAATTTTAGGCTTGGTCATTATAGTCTCACACCTCCAAGGGCGCTGAAAACACAGATATATTAAAGAGGTTGTAGAAGGCAGCTGTGATTTGCACAGTCTGATTCTGTAGCCTCTGGCCACAGTTGATTCAACCAAGAGGGTCTTGACTCAAGGGCAGCTAACCCCCAATTTCAGTCTATGTGACATATGATCAGAGAAATTGTGCCGCCCTCTTCTCTGTGGAATTGAAAACTGGGAAGCTAAGCCACTGAGCTAGTCAGTGGGGGCGCTAAAACAGAAAGGTGGTGGGAGGGGGAGCTGGGGTGGACGTGGAGAGCTAAGCACAAGCTGGATTCATGAGAGGGGAGTAACTCTGAATGCACAGAGGAAGCCAGCTGGGAAAGAAAGGGAAGAGTGAGGCAGGGGCGCTCATTCAGACAGGAATGTGAGGGTGACGCAGTTCCGCCCCTTCCCTTGCTGAAGTAGGTCACTCCGCTTCTCCCATGCACAGACTTTCAATAAATCCTCCTTCATGTGAGGCAATTTAAGTGCATGTCTGTTTCTTGTAACCAAGAGAGCCTATTTGTAAAGGCCCCCAAGGAAATGATTAAAGCCCTCCTGGGGTAGTCTAACCATTGTGGACTACCAGACCAAGCTCCCCACAAAACCCACAGCAGTGTCAGGGACTCCCAGAAGAGGGTGCCTCCTAGTGTAGCTCCTGGTACCTTAGAGTTCTTCAAGCAATTTGGTCATTCTTCCTCCAAAACTAATATGAAATATTGCTGAAATTTAATACTAATCACACTTACATTAAAAGTTAACCAAGAAAAAAAGCTACTGATTAAAAAATAAATAAATAAAAAAAGCTAACTGATTAAAAAATAACCTGCCTTGGAAACTTAAATAGGAACGTGGCCATTCAATTTGGATCTGACATCTTTTTATTCTAAACATTATAGAAATGTGTTACCTTAACACTAGTTTATCCTGATGCTCGTGGAAAAGATAAGCGTGCCCAATGTGACGCATACCTCTGTAATGTGGCTTTCTGTTCAAGCTAAGAAGGAAAAAGTAAGCGGAAAGTAAACCTAAAGACGAATATCTGGGTCCAGGAAGAATAATATGACTTTCATTAGTGTTTGATGAACATGAATCTAAACAACCTCTATATATGAACTATAATACGCAGCTGTCTGGAGAAGAGAAGGAAATTCTTTCTCATCCCTACCCCTGGTAGTGGGATTTTGAATTCAAAACTTGATTTCTTCACAAAGTATTTTTCAAAGATGAGATCCCCATTACACCATTACAGAGCTTCTAAGAATGTGAGAGCCTTCTCTAGGATTCATCACTCCATTGCAAAATATCTTCTCATTAAGGTTTCAAAGTGCTCCCTGGGAAGAAAAATCCATATTTGTTTGGGTGTTTATTGCATGGGGCATTGCTCTATGGATGGGAAATTGATTTCACCCTGCATGCCAACTCCAAATGACTATTAGAGCCCTGTACCAAGCAGGTTCTCTAAAGCCAAGTAGACTCTAGGCTTGGTGGGGAAGAGCCTGGGATTGATTAGAAATATATGTCACAGGCATGGGAGAGAAAAGAGCCAGCATGCTAGGTGCTAGCCAGTTTTAGTTTATAGATTTAATGTATAAGCAAATGTTTGATTTAGAGCATTGCATTCATTTCTGAGCCTAGCACAAAGTGATTCAGCTTCAAATATCCCTTTCAGATAAAGGTCCTGACATTTAAAACTAAAATAATATAGAAAATAACACTGATATGAAACTTACAGCCTTTGGGTTCTGAAAAAGTAAGAGCAACTAATTAATAGTTATGGGACTTCCAGAAGAATATGAAAACTCAAACGCACGAGGTAGGGTTTATTTCATGATGTGAAAGGACTATATGTCAATCAAAGAGAGCCAACCATTAAAATGAATAAAAATAATGATCTAATTCTGTTGGGCTTGAGTCCTAAAATAAATAAATAAACACTCAAAAAACCTTTCAGTTTAAATAAGGCTGGAAGTCTCCTTTTGGAATGCATGTGCTTCTTTTTTTTCTTTTTCCTTATTTTGATAGTTGAGAAACTGAGGCAGGGTGGGAGAAAATAAACTGATTCAAAGGCTACAATGTGAATCAACAGCAGATTCTGGGCTTAGCAAATACAAGAGTTGATATGGAGCTGACTTGTTTTAGTCCTGAGACACCTGGATTCCCCGGCTGACTTTCACAGTGGCAGGATGGGGACAGCCACTGGGCACCTCACTGCAAACTGCAATGTGGCTCAGCAGGAATTTGGCAAAGGCACGTAAAAGTGGCAGGTGTGATGCGGAAGGGCTCAGGTGAGTGGCCAAGAGATTATCTGACATTGAAGAACAATAGATCACAACTGAATCGATTCTTTAGTACAGAAACCTTGGAAAAAGAAAAGTAGTAATAATTCCAGCAGCTGAACCATTCTGAAAGCTTTATCTGTGTTCAAAATATGCATTGAGCGCCTCCCTCTGACTTGATTTTATGCTGCTGTTTTGTAAAGGAATTTGGAAGATTACACTTGTATTGACTTCTTTATACTTCCATGGAAGGAGATAAGGTATAGAAATAATCCACTCTTGGGCTTGCCCTCTAAAAGACATAAAGTGTGTTCATTTGAAATCGAACCAGATTTACTCCCATGGAGAAGCAACGCTGAACAGTGGTCCAGTGCACGGTCTTGAAATCAGACTCAAATTGGTTGGATACTGGCCCTGCCTCTCACCAGCTGTGTGACCTTAACCATGTCCTTAATTGATCTGAACCCTGGTCATCTAATCTGTGAAGCACAGCAAATGGTATCTACCTGCCAAAAATGAAAGAATATTTTTAAAAATAATGTATGTCAGGCACCTGACACAGTGTGCAACAGAGAGTTAGCACTCAAAGCATAGTAACAGTTTAAAGATTTACCTCTAAATCTGTTTACATTTAACAGTTTACAGATCCACCTCTTAGTATTATTAACTAAGAATGTTTATAGATATTTGCTTTTCCAGTAGAGAAACTGGAACTTCATGTCCTGCCAAAGACCTCATATATAAGTCAGTGGCTGAGACCAGAAATAAAGTGCATCTACTTGTAAGTCAGGGTATGTAATTAGATCAAGGACACCCTACTCATTTGAGCAGAGCTCATTAGAGTGCATGCTGGACCTTAAGACCACCTCCTTTTAGTACAGGCTACAAGAATGTAAATGTAATGTAAAGCAGATCTATTTTCCAAAACCTTCAGTTCCGGCAACTCTCATGGCTCTCGAACATTAAGTCTTTGCTTTTGTTTTTGTGTCGTATCTCTTCTGTGCAGAAACTCCAATAATGCCACAGTTGAAATTCCATGATATGGTAAGCCATTACCAAAAATAAGTATACAAATGCTACTGTGAAACATATATGTTCCAATAATAGGCATTTTGTTCCATATAGAGGTTTTTTTAAATCATTGTTGTTTCCTCATTAAAAAGATGTGAATCATTTTATTTACCTTTTTTCCCTTTTTATTACTAACTGAATGTTACTAATGGGACAGCACTAATGGCCATGAAAACTCAAGACCCATTATTTCTTGATGTTCAGGACAAATTTGTGGTTTTTTGCCAAAACACTTTAGTAATTATATTTCACAGTTGCAGTTTTGGGGGTAAATTGAAAATATGAAACTTGTAGGAAAAACGGACACATAATCAAAACCTGTAAGTCTTTTCAAGGCTTTGTAATCTGTATATAAATGACATTAACACCACAAATAAGTCTGTTAGACAATGCAGTTGTATCCCAGCAAGACACAGTATCTTTGTTGGCCTGCAAGTTCTATTTGAGCATCTAAAAATCAAAATGTAGCAAAAATCCACATAATCAGCTATCTCTCCAACTCTACAATGAGTAGTGAAAAAAATTCCTGATCAATTTCTTGGGACACTGACATCTGGGAGCTTTTCAGTATTAATTAATAACATCTATTCCTAAAGAGAAAGCAACATATATATTTTATTATACTTATTGAGCTCTGTTTTATGTAAATTACAGCAAATATTTCAGTTTTAGTTTTGCCTGCTACTTCTGAAGGCAGGCTTTTGGCAAGAGTAACGTTTGGGCTTTCACTAGATAAGTTAAGTCTGCTTTTGAGAATTGCCTATATTCCCTGTGACTTTTAGAGGGATGGCTATTTAACCCTTGTAAAAGAAAAGGAAGGCTGACTTTCAAAATTCTGAAATAATCACAAGCTTTACATAATCTTGGTGAGTCTTAAATTAGGGAAAGAAAGAAGTGTAACAAAAGAAAGATTTAGGTTGAATCAGGGCAGCGTTGTGGAATTCTAAAATCTGATATAGTTCATTTGCCCTCACTAAAAGCTATTCAACACATTTCTGTATAAAACTGATTTATGGCATCCATTTTCACTCTGATTTCCTGTTTCTCTGTCCATTCACCAACAAGTATTTGGAAGCCTAAAATGGCTATGTGGAGTGTTTTAAGCGTTGACCTAAGAAGTGAGCACCCCTCTGGGAGCAATTTGATTGGTTAATACTAGTTCTGAGTCCGGCATGTGAATCTTTATGACCGCACAGCTTCGGGAATGAATTACTTGACCTCAACTTTCTCCATAGGGGTGCACACCTTGATTTTCCACACTAATTTTCAAATGGAATTACAAAAACACTTTACTTATCTAGAGGTCAACTATTCTACAAACCCAACTACTTGGAACATAGTCAAAAAGCAAGCAAAAAAAGTATCTCTGCAAGCAAAGTGATGTAATCAAATTCCATAGATTTTTCTCACCGGAGAGTTGCTGCTAATCATTTAGAGCAAATTTATCTTGCTTTTTTTTTCACAATTTTGATCACCATACTAATGGTTTTGAACCTATGGCAGATTAGGAAAAATAAATCGTATGTGAGAAAAAGGGACTAATAGAGGCAACAAAATGAGAACAATAAGACACCAAAAGACACTAATTCAAAAATTATTAATAAAAAGGACAAACAACCCCATAAGCCCTTATTGTCTATAAGGGCTTCACTTTTTTTAAAAAAAAAAATAGCATTCAAAATAATTATAAAAATTAACATTTGTAATAATTATAAAAATGGAAAAGTTTTCATTTTCTTCAACCTACCTTAAGAAAATGGGGAAGGTATTTTATAAAGTTATTTTATAAAGAATTTCACCTAATAAAAAAAGTTTCAAAAGGGTTAGCACTTAGAAGAATAAACTCTGGTGATTTATCATCTATCATGATGGATTCTGGATGATCCCATAGTAAATTAAAGAAATTCTAGTGAACCCAAAGATTAGAAATAAATCTTTCTCTTTGTTTGGTAACCAGAAGCATGTTCTCCACCAAAGAATAAAGGCTTTTTATCTGTAAACCACAAGAACTCGAAACAATCTGCAAGACTTGAGTATGGGCTGATATTCAGCAGGTGGTAACAGGAATATGGGAACCAAAGCCAGAAATGGAGCCTTTGAGGAGAATGTTACTCTCCTTCCTCCTCCTACATGCTTTTGGTGCGGAAAGAGAGGAAGAAGGGAGACGGAAGGGAAAGTACATCCTGTTGAGGGTGGAAGGGCAGCTGCAAGTTGGCTGCCTCCTTCAGGGAGTGAAAGGGGGCGTTATTAATAATTATGCTTGGACAACAGGCGTAGACCAAGACAGGCAAACAGAACATATGGTCTGCTAGTTGTAAGGAGCAAGGTGAATAATGCTTTGCTAATTAATCATCCTCTAACAGTTCTTGAGGTAGAGGATGGTGGTAAAATATAAAAAGGTAATTCATAAAAGTATCCCGTAGAATACGAGAAAGAGTGGTCTCCCCAATTCATGTGCTCATCCATTCACTCAGCCTCAGTTAAAAGCTACTGCAACTAGTTACAATTTTTAATAAAATCTTTCTTCTCTATTAGATTACAGTTTCAAGAGCCAATGTCAGATCTTTTTTTATTATATTTCCTTTCCAGTCTCATTTATTTCTTCAATAGATGATAAATATCTGTTCATTATTAAAAGAGTATCCATAAGAAAAGTGGAAGACCTACATATCGAAAATAATATGAATAATAATTACATTTTTATTCCCCCTTCTAATCTTGAATTAATTTTACTAGGATAAAATTAGTTGCTTGAACTTAAGGAGTGCTATAAGATTCTGGATTTCTCTGAACCACACCTTTCTAGTATTGACAACCTCATGGCACTGTTAAAATGCATTACAGAAAAGGAGCACATCAGAAAAAAAATTTGCTAGAAAAGAAATTGTGTATTTTGTTACTCTACAGGTATTTATGCTTTAATTTGATTATCAGTCTACAGTGTTACAGTTACCTACATAATTTGGTTGTGCTGATACAGATTGTGGTCCACATACAGTCTGCTGTATTTTAATAGATTAAATTAACATAAACTTCCTATGATTACCTTTCTGAACTATCTTTACAGAGAAAGGTGAGGGCGGAGTGTGGGGGCAATCTAAGAATGTCTTGCTATGTGCAGAATTCTAACTTTTTGAAATATAAAACACACACAGCTACTTTTGCTATATATTTGATATACACTGTTAGCTCTGTGGGAATTTCTTCTATTTTAGGAGCATAAAATATAGTACACATAAAATTAAAATATCTGCTTAAATTTCAAAATTTTGGGGACATTGATATCTGACCACTCATCAGTATTAATTTATTCATTTAATAAAAAAAAATGAATAGCTACTCTGCTGGGCAATACAGTGGTAAAAACAGACCAGTGAGCAATTTGCTGTCCAGGGCTTTAAGGCATTTGACACAGTAAAGTACGGTATTCACAGGATGTTTGGGAGCATAGAGGGGGATAACTGATGCAGTTGGGGATTAGGAAAGTCTTCCCAGAGCAGGAACCACATAAGCTGAGTCTTAAATAATGGTATGACAGATACGGCTTGTTGTTCATTAATATCCTTTCTCTTCTTCCATTGAAATAGAGCATCTGCTTTTCAGTAAGGCAAAAGCCACCTCTCATCCCCAGGATAAAAACTATACTTCCCAGCTTCTTTCCAAGTGACTAAGTACTTGTTAGTGTATGTGAATACAGGTATAATTTGACAGCTTCCAGGAATGTTCCCCAAAACATAGCTTAGGTGTGCTCTTTGCTCCTTTTCTTCTTTGTCTTTTCCTCTAACCCTCTGTCTGGAACGTAGATGTGATGACTGGAGCTCTAAATGCCATCTTGTACTATGAAGACAAGGGCCATACTCCAGGGATGGCAGAACAATGAGGTAGAAGGAGCCTGATTTCCTAAAGGCATCACAGTGCAGAGATACCATACCAGTGCTGAACTGCCCACTCCAGACTGTTAGGGGAGAGAAGATTGACCTCTATTTACAATTGTGTCATCTGGGGGTTGCTCTTATAGCTCAACATAATCCTGATGCAGCTCAATAGAAGTTATCTAAGCAAAACACAAAAGCCACTCACCACAGAGGAAACAATACGTGCAAAATAATAGAGGCAAGGTAGCACGATGCTTTTAGGAAACCTATCAAGTTCAGAATGACAGGGGAAGAAGCCAGTGGAAAGTAGCAAGCTTTATCATGAATAGGTTAGCAGGTCATGTAAAGAAAGTTGGATTTAATTAGAAACCCATAAAAGTCATTACTCCACCTATGTAAATAAAGGAGACATAATTTTGCAAGAAAGGAGTGACAATATACGAGCTCAATCCAACCAACAGCTAGTGCTGAGGTAGGGAAGTCAGATAGCTATACTTCCTGCATTGGTGTGTATGTTTTTGGCCTCGGCTACTTTGTTTATGGCTCAAATAAAATTCCAGACAGGGTTTAAAGAAAGGCAAGTGTATTGGTTTCCTGTTGCCACCATAACAAATTATCACAAAGTTAGTGACTTAAAACAACACACATTTATTTCCTTAGAGTTCTGGAGGTCAGAAGTTTGAAATTGCTTTTACTGGGCTCAAATCAAGGTATCGGCAGGATTACACTCCCCATGGAAGCTCTAGAGAACAATCAGTTTCCTTGCCTTTTTCAGCTCCTAGTGGCTGTCTGCATTCCTTGGTTTGCAGCCCCTTCCTCTGTCTTCAAAGCACATCGCTCCACTGTCTACTTCTATCATCACACCTTTTTCTGAGTCCTCCTCTGTCCCTCTTGTAAAACTGCTGTGATTACATCAGCCCCTCCCAGCTAATCCAGGATAATCACCCTAACTTGAGATCATTGATTTAATCACACATGCAAAGTTCCTTTTGCCATAGAAGGCAACATTAACACATCCCAGGGAATTAGGACATGGACATATTTGGAGGCCATTGTTCAATTTACCACAGCAAGACATCAGGTAAAAATTCCAGATAAGGAAATGAGAAATTTGAATTTTGCTTATAGTTTAGTCATTCTCTTTAAAAACCACTTAAGTCAATCCTCAACTCTACACTTAAATATGGAGTTCCTGCTAAATGCCCACTTTCTTCTTTTAGAAGAAAAACTCTACTCTTACTATTCACTATCATGCCAGGATGGTCAACACTCCCCTCCTTCTTTTTCTTTACTGCTCCACATCTAAGGAAGTTTTTTCTTATATTGAGCCTGATTTCCTTCCTTCTAACATCTATTTGTCCTAGCTCTTTCCTCTGAAGGCATATCACTCTCTGAGTTAACCATTGTAACTTGATGTCTCCTAATAAACACCCAGTGCAGGACATGATTCCAAGAAGCCTCACTCTGCAAGCTGCTCTCTCCTTAAGAATAATTTGTCACACACACACACACACACACACACACACACACACACACCTCCCATCAAAGGGTGGTGTGCAGCCACTTTCCAGTATAGGATACTGATGTTCATTTTGATGCCTGATTAGGTATTTCCATAGAAAAAGGAACTAAGTGTTTTATAAATATGTCACCAGCAGCACCAACCATTACATGAAGACATTTGGATTGCAAGATGGCAAACCATTATTTGAAAGAAAATGAACTGGCTATATGGCCCAGCTTTTAAGCTTCCAGTCTGATCATCAAAGCAAATATTCTTTTTGTTTTAATTATTTTTTATTTCAGCATATTATAGGGGCACAAATGTTTAGGTTACATATATTGCCTTTGCCCCACCCAAGTCAGAGCTTCAACCGTGTCCATCCCCCAGATGGTACATACCACACCCATGTGGTGTTAATATAGCCATACCCCCCACCTGCCCAATACCTGATAAATATTACTACTATATGTGCACATAAATATTGATCAATTAATACCAGTTTGATGGTGGGTACATGTGGTGCTTGTTTCTCCATTCTTGTGATACTTCACTTAGTAGAATGGGCTCTATTCAGGATAATACAAGAGGTGCTAGATAACCATTGTTTTTTTGTGGCTGAGTAGAACTCCATGGTATACATATACCACATTTCATTAATCCACTCATGTATTGATGGGCACTTGGATTGTTTCCACATCTTTGCAATTGTGAATTGTGCTGCTGTTGTAAGGGAGAATTTTTCCACTCCCTTCCTAATAGTGGCATAGCTGCAAAATAGCATGACTAAGCAACTAAAGAGTAACCTTTGACTAGATTTCAATCTTGTAGATTTCAATCTTGTGCATAACTTCAAGGTAGTATGACTAAGCAGCTATAGATTAGACATCAATCAGTCTTGTGCAGACTTTGTAACCATATGCTTCTGTAAAACATAAAAACCCACCATGTTTTGACCCCATTTTGCTTAGAATTTGGAGGTGAAACCCCTCTAAGCTCCCCGGAGTAATAACAGCCTGTTTTGCAGTACTCTCGTGTGGCTCTCAGTTTGTTTCCCGGTCCGGTTTGCTGTAACACTATAAACAATCGAGTGCAGATGTCTTTATTATCGAATGCCTTTTTTCCTTTGGGTAGATGCCCAGTAATGGGATTTCTGGAACAAATAGTGGTTCTACTTGTATCTGTTTGAGGTATCTCCATATTCCTTTCCACAGAAGTTGTATTAATTTGCAGTCCCACCAGCAGTGTATGAGTGTTCTTATCTCTCCACATCCACGCCAACATTTATTGTTTTGGGACTTTTTGATAAAAGCTATTCTCACTGGAGTTAAATAATACCTCATTGTGGTTTTGATGTGCATTTCCCTGATGATTAGAGATGTTGAGCATTTTTTCATATGTTTGTTGGCCATTAGTCTGTCTTCTTTTGAAAAGTTTCTATTCCTGTCCTTTTCCAACTTTTTAATGGGGTTGTTGATTTTTTTGTTGTTGTTGATTTTCCTGAGTTCTATATAGATTCTAGTTATCAGCCCTTTATCAGATGTGTAGCTGGTGAATATTTTCTCCCATTCTCTAGGTTGTCTTTTTGCTCTCATGATAGTTTCCTTGGCTGTGAAGAAGCTTTTTAATTTGATAAGGTCCCATATATTTATTTTTATTGTTGCTGTGATTGCCTTTGGGGTCTTCTTCATAAATTCTTCGCCTAGGCCAACATCTGTGAGAGTTTTTTCAACATTTTCTTCTGGAATTCTTATAGTTTCATGCTTAGGTTTAAGTCTGTTATCCACCATGAGTTGATTTTTGTGAGAGGTGAGAGGTGCGGATCCTAAGTCAGTCTTTTACATGTGGCTATGCAATTTCCCCAGCACCATTTCTTGAATAAGGATTCTTTTCCCTGGTATATGTTTTTGTTTGCTTTGTCAAAGATTAGATGGCTATATGAGGATGGTTTTATATCTGGGTTCTCAGTTCTGGTCCATTGGTCTATATCTCTGTTCTTGTGCCCATTCCATGCTGCTTTAGTATAGGCTTGTAGTATAGCTTGAAGTCTGGTAAATTGATGCCTCCCAATTTGTTCTTTTTCTTAAGATTGCTTTTGCTATACAGGGTTTTCTCTGGTTCCATAAGAAACATAGAATTATTTTTTGTAGATCTGCAAAATATGATGTTGGTATTTTAATAGAGATTGCATTGAATCTGTAGATCACTTTGGGTAGTATAGATATTTTAACAATTATGATTCTGCCAACCCATGAGCATAGTGTAGTTTTCCTCCTGCTTATGTTCTATGCTATTTCCTTCCTGAGTGTTTAGTAGTTCTCCCTGTAGAGGTCTTTCACTCCATAGTTAAATATATTCTTAGGTATTTTATTTTATGTGTTGTTATTGTGAAGGATCTTGAGCCTTTGATTTGGTTTTCAGCTTGACTGTTGTTGGTGTACAGGAATGTTACTGATTTGTCTACATTGATTTTGTAATCAATGTACATAAACTATGAGACTCAAACTATCACTCTTTGCTGATGATATGATCTTATATCTAGAAAATTCCAAAGATTCCGCCATGAGACTACTGGAATTGATAAACAAATTCCCCAAATATTCTTTTAAAAAATAACATTTGGTACTGGTCATGTTGAACACACTTTCTTCCTAGAAATGGCTATAAAAAGGTAGGGTGGGTCTGGGGGCTGTTTAAAACATCTAGAGATAGTTGGCATCAAACAGACTGAACAGACTACAGGAGACCTTTCCCCCTGGTCAAAAGATGACTCCCACAGAGTGGCCTAGGGAAGTTGAAACGTCACTCTGATGTCCTTCAGAGAAAGCAAGAGACCATGGTGCCATCCAGGACTGAAGGAAACTCCTGGGAAGTTTTCCACAGCACAGGAAACTACCTAGTTTTCCTGCAGACTACTGTCATCAGATCTCCAGAAGCAGCCACTGACTTTTCCACTAAATCTGTACAAAGTTCAGAGAGAAATAGGTGGCTTAAGGCCCCTGCCTATGGAATCTCACCTAATGAACTGAGAGGAAGAAGCCTAAGACTTGAGCTGAAAACATTCTGTGGGTGGTATTCTGCTCAGTTTTCTGTCCTTTAATACTCCTCCCTGACTCCAGTGGAGCCTGGGGACATAAAGGAGTGTGAGGAGCTCTTGGTCCAAACCTAGATGACTCAGGGCAGGTCCAGTCCTTACTTTGTGCCTCAGTCTCAGCTGTGGTGCTCAATCTTGTCCTGAAATGAATCCCTACCTTTTTTGTTCAAGTTTTAAAAATTAGGTTTCGCCTTCTTTCCTTGGTCTCAGCTCTGCCCTTGAAACTATTCTGGTAGTTGTGTCCTTCCAGGATATGGGAAATTGATGATTACATCTTGTTCTTGCTTTTTGCTTTCTTATGCCAGGAATTGAGTTGTGCTTCTGAATACCAGGCCTGTAGCCAAGGCCTTGCTATGCAGAAGGATGTAGCTGAGATCTGTGGCATACCTATTTACTAGGATTCTGTGATGTTCCTTGAAACTTTCTTCTCTTTGTGTTTTGTTCACTGCCTGTCAGGTACCTTTTCATGTCTTACTAGGTCTTCTAATACCATGTTTACCAGCTACTGTGCCCCCTTGATGGATCCTCATTCTTTCCATTGCCCATAGGTAGTTTGTCCTCTGCCATCCCTCTCACCCACACCAGTGGGTCTGTCCAGTTCCAAGTTCTCACATCAATGGGCTGCTCCATCCTATTGAGCAACTAAACCTATTACTCTCCTCTGTGGTTTGATATCAGACCTAGGGTCCTATGAGACATCCTTTAAATCATTGAGATTTTGAAAAATTGCCCATTAATATAGTTTTCGGAATACTAAGGTTTAGAAATACTATACAGGTTTCTTTTCTATCACAGGACTTACTTCCTATGGCACAGTATGGCATACCTTTGAGTATGGAACTCCATAAAAAGGTGTTTTTTTTAAGTACAAGAATTAATATTACACTCATTAGAAAATTCTGTGAAGAGACCACCTATATTATTTTTCCCATTTATTTTTATTTGTATTTATTCATGGAATAAAAGTGCAATTTTTTTATACTGATATATTGCATTGTGGTGAAGTCAGGGCCTTAACTGCCTGCATCACTGAAGCAATGCACATTGTACCCATGAAACAACCTCCCAGCATCCACCCCCTTCACCTGACACCCCTCTGTCCATCGTTCTACACACTGCTTCCACATGTACACAGTATTTAGCTCTCACTTGTAAGTGAGAATATGAGGTATTTGTCTTTCTGTGTCCGCATTGTTTCACTTAAGGTAATGGCCTCCAGTTCTATCTATGCGGCTACAAAAAAAGTGATTTCATTCTTTTCCTTTTTCTTGCAGCGGAATAGTATTCCATTGTGTGTATATACCACAGTTCCTTTATCCAATGCTCCTTTGGTGAATACTTAGGTTGATTCCACATCTTTGCTATTGTGAATAGTGCTGCAGTAAACATATGACTGCCGATATCTCTTTATGTAATGCTTTCTTTTCTATTGGATAGGCTACCACCTATGTAATTTTTTATAAAATATCAGGAGGTCAATTCCTACAAGTTGATTTGTTTTTAGTCTTGTGGTTTAGGTAAATTTTTCTCTTTCTTTGCAAAAGACAGATTTAAAGGTCTTAAGTTACTGGAACATTTCAAAAGCACCTGATAATTAAATAAGCCAGACAATAGATATCCAAACATTTCTTAGGCTAGATGTAGAGATATGGCTGTTACATAATTATCATCACAATGTAAGTTCCCTTTAAATGTGTATTCTAGCTTTCATGTCTATACCACTACGTCCCATCTACCACCTCCATCCAACATCACTGAATCCCCCATGGTGCAAGGTAGATGTCACACACACAATAATATCAGTAATTTACACTTGTTACACTTAAAATATCTGATACAACATTTAAGAATATATCACATGAATATACATACACCTCAAATTGCATATACAGGCCAGGAGGATAGAATTGGGTTGCTTATATTAAAAATATATGTACCTGCTAAAGTCTAAAACTGGCTTTCAAATTCTTCAGCATTTCTTTATACATACCCCAAGAGAGTGTTGCAGGGAAAAACATTTACTTCAAAGGTTAATTCTCCCTAACATATTAAGATTTAAATTTTCTATTAGAAAAAAAAATTGACATTGGGATTTGTAGGAATTTAGATTGGGGGGAGTAATGAGTATGAACAGGCATACCCATATAGAAAGATGTAAGGTTGAATTTACTTATACCAGAACTGATAAAAGGATTTGTGTACGGATTATATGTATCACTTTTTCTACACTTTTGGGGGATTCAGAGTTTCAACTACATTATATTGGAATGCAAGAATAAAAAACTGAATTATAACAGAGTTCCATTGTATTTAAATAGAAGAGCACCGAAATAAACTTTCTCCTTTTCCCACCTCACATGAGAGGTTGAATGTTGACATTTCCTTTCATACATGTGAAGTATTTAATAAAGGTAAAGAAGAGCAGTCCAAAGAAAATACATGGCTGAAAACTTAGAGGGTGATGCTTGATATTCCAGAAAAGCACAGGAAGAGGCCGTGTTGTCAGAGGATTTCCCTGCATGTGAAGGACGGTGCACTGGTTGACTGGAGCGAAAGATTCAGACTACTTCAGAAACTACTCATGTATGAGAATCTCTCTATTTTGTTTTACTCAAGAATTCTAGTTTTTTTTTCCCTTTATGTGCCTCCTTTTTATGTTGTTATTACCTCTCATACCCTTTAAATGAGGATAAAGGAAATGTAAATGAAGAAGAATGACATTTGCATTGGATACTGGTTTAGAAACCTCTTATTGTAAACAGTTCATTTTTCTTTTAGCTCCATGAATACTCAAATCCTTAAAGTCAAATAGATAACTTGAAGGCATAAAATAAGTTGGTTATTTTTATTTCAAAAGAAACACATAGCTTGCTGTTTCTTTTTTAAAAAATCGCATGTCCCTGAAAGCATTTGTATCTGACTTTTTGAATTCCAGGGAAGGAGTTTGAATGTAAAGAGACCAGGAAACATTTTCAAGAAATGTTTTTTGGTTTTTGGTTTTCGTTTGTTTGTTTGGTTGGTTTTTGGTTCCGTTTTTTGAAATGAAAAGAATCCAGTTCTATAGAAAATATCTTGTTATTTCCACTGGAATGGCAATCTCTGGTTTGAAATTTCTATGATTCTAACCTGATTCGAGACCAAATGTGTTTAAATGACAGCTCTTTTTATTTGTCTGACTGGAAAATTTCACAACTGATGATTTAGAAAAAAATAGATCAGAAAGAAAATTGTCTGTAATTCATTACAAATGAAGGGGGAGTTAACTAATGAAAAGTGTTGTTGGATCTTTTTGGATACAAAACACCAAATATGCTGTCACTTAAACTTTCTGAGGATTTAGGGATTCTATTGCTACACCCTGGCAAAGGAGATCAGGAAGCATCATGGTGCCATTCTGATTATAACTTGAACTACCATAAGCACCAAGAACCTCTATAGGATTGCAATTATAGGGAAAGATGAATCTCATACCACAGAAAGAGCAGTGCTGCTCCAACCTGCAGCCTGTTTTGGAGAGCTGGGTGTGAGTCCTAGCTGTAATCTCACTCACATCTAGGAAACTGACAGCTCCCCTTGTACACCAGGTGGCAGAGAAAGGAAAGGGGGTTGGGGTTTCCTCTAGCAGCAGTGTTAACGGGGAAGATGCCTAATCAGCTCAACATAATAAAACAGCTCCAGTTAAAAAGTGGGCTTTCATTTAAAAAATACAGTCTTCAGGATTATATTGGTTTACTTGATACTCTACTCCACCCTACTCTCTTGAATGATTTCAAGAGAATTGTTTAAGTAACTTATTCTTTTTAACCTTCCCGTCAGATCTGCTTTTTCCATCAGTACTAATATACCATTTGTATTTTTTTTTTTAAGAAAAGAAGAAAGCATTATAAAGATAGCCAAACAAGATGATATATATCATCTCTGTAAGGTCCTGCTATGGAATTGAATTCCTCAGATTTGAAATGCTTTCCATGAATGTAAAAGACATAAGCAGTGGGGGTCAGTCCTGATGGCTAAAAAAGGCGAATGAGGTAACAGTAACATTGATGGGCTGTTTGTCTCAAATGTCCCATAAATAGGAATGTGAAATTAATTTTTTTCAATCTACATTCTCTCTGTCCGAGCAAAATACTCCTCAGTGGTAAGCTGAGGTAAGGCGTTTAATAGAGAATGGTTGGAATTGAAGTTGTCATTTCTATGCTGATAATTTGGGAACTTCTTACTGAAATAAAAAGTATGCCAAAGTACATATTTCCTAAATTTCCTGTATGGCTCATGAATGCAGGATGACACTTTTTGGGGAATATTTTTTTTTCTGTCTTCTAATCGAGCATACTGAAATGATCTCCCCCTGCTGTATATAGGCTGCAGGACAGTTGGGGAAAGAGGCTTTACCCCAGGCCTGCTGTTGTAACAGCTGGTGGCTTTGGCATTTTCATATAAACATGCAAGCCGAAGAGGAATTTCTCCTTTCTAATTGGCCCCATTCCCCCCTTCCTGGGACATTCCACAATGCCACCAACAATGAAGTGCTCAGAAGGAGGAATCATTTCTGTTTATGTGAAAATAGAGCTGAACTCCATGAGTCAAGGGAAGAAATAACAAAAAGCTTCAAAGACCACAAAGAGAAGTTATAATCAAATCTGGATGCTGCTTTTGAGATCTGGCAGTGCTCCTCCATGTACCAGCCATGAATGCTCATTGAGTTGGAGCCCGGCGTCCTTCCTTCTGGCCTTACCCATCTCCCTCCCTGCACAACCTTGGACAGGCTGCTTGCTGAAACCATGCCACGGGATTATCTGGGTTAAGTGCGAGTAACCCCTGAGTGAACACCTACTCTCAAACATGAGCAAGCCATTTGACTCTCAGGAGTGCTTCTTATAAATTAAGCCATTGGTCTAAAGTTCATAAAAGTGATGATCAAAATATGCCTTCAGGAGGCAGCATAGCATCGTAATAAAAGGGCATGGATTTTTGAGTGACTTAGAATTCAAGGCAAATTCTGGCTCTGTGACTTTCTAGTTGTGTGACCTTGGTCAGGTTATTTAATTTCTCTGAGGCTCAGTTTGCTTGTATGTAAAATGGGTATTCTAATACCTCTCTCAAAAGTGATGATTAAATACTTGTATGTAAAGCACCTAATACATAGTCATGCTCACTAAGGGTTAGCTAGTTCTATTAAGCACTCCGTACCATAATCTTATTACAGTTTATGTCATAAGGTGTAGCTCCACATACAGTGCAACACAATGCATAGATTTTCTATGATTCTTACCACAGTTCTTACCACATATTACTGTAATTCAGCTTAAGAGAAAGCATGTTCAGAGGCTCGAAGCAGCCCTAAGCATTGTCACCAGCTCACAGTACCTTGCAGCAAATTAAGCATTTTTACCTAGTCTTCAATTTCTGCTCCTAACAAACATGAAAACTTACACATCTTTTTAAAAGAAAAATACTCTGTTGACACCAGGAAGAAAAGTATCTTCCTGAATCTTTATCCAAATAACTCAACTGATTTCCCCATATTATGGCAGCCAAATCACCCTTACTGTTAAATACCATTTCCCTAATACACTTCAATTCAAGTTTCCCTTTTGGTGGTTAAAACCTGTTTCTTCTCATTTGCCACATTAGGCAATTAATTAGGTATTTATAGGCAGCTATCATAAACCCCACTGTCACCGCTACTAGTCATACATCTTAAATTCTCCACATCTTGCTACTTAAAACCTACCCCTTAATCACCTCATCATCTTTGTCACATTTTTAAAGTTTCCTTTCACTTAATCAACTCCATTTTCTAAGCTAGAGTACGAACAATTGTGCAGAATTCTCCTGTGCAGCTGTACTGAGGCTCAATGAAGAGAAAGTGTTTTTCTTAAGTGATTTCTTTAGATCCCAGGATAGTTTTTGCTTCTAGTGCAAGAGCATCACCATGTGAGCTATTCCAGATCTGCACTTCGGTGTTGCCCTCAATCCATTTCCATTATTAACACCTTTCCTTGTCAAATGAGGCTCTCACTGGAGGGGGCTGAGCCTGCTGTCAGGACACCCCACTGTCTGGTCCCTTCGCCACACAGGCTCCCCAGGGTGTGCTACTTAGGCTGCCCCTCTCCTGTCCTGTGTTCATGGGTGTTCAGACCTGGAAGAAAAAGGAACCCAGCTCTAACATTCCTCGGGACACTTGGTCCCTTGAGCTAAAAAACAAGAGAAAATCCTGACCCCCGGAGGACAGTCAGTTTTGTTATTTGGCTTCCTCTCTCCTTGTGAGCATAATCTAGCCAATTTCTCCAGTAAATGACCACTGCAACTTGTCTCATGTGCCTCCAAGGGACACATGTTCCCAGTGGGTAACCCACAAATCATTCTTCCAGAGGATCTTAATAAGAGCTCTGGGGAAAAGAGGTCTCTACTGTCAAATAACTTAAGGAAACCTGGTATTCAGTATCTCCCTCTTAGAGACTCAAACACATCTTAGAATATCAATGGTTCCGAGAAATGTCAAGGTAAAATAAAATTCATTGACCTTTGCTACGTGAACATTTCCTAGAGTTGTTTGACAAAAGGGTCATTTCTTGGTGGGACAGCTATTACTGTGTCAGGAAACTGCAGGGTCATCCAGGCAGGGTACATTTTGGAAACGCTGTGCTGTATCATGGTTCCCCTTTAATTTCCTCTAGACAAGCTGTTAGAGTCTCATCTATGATCTCTGAATTATTATTTTCACCTGTGAGATCTGTCCGAGAATAATATTTTTGAAGGAGGCTTTCACACTGAATGGTCTCCACTGACATTATGCACAAAATATTTATTCAAGAGCTCCTACTTGAAAAACAGATACAGGGGCCAGCTTGGCCTCACACACATCTGGCAAGAACAGTCCCAGGATCTCCTGGTCCTACACTGCATTTCATTTGATTAGTCACTGTCACATACCCCATCAGACTGACCTTCCTGTCAGCCAGCACTTGGCACAGAGTAAATACTAGATAAACATTTGTTATACACTAGAATGGTCTGTTTTAGTGTATTTCTTAGAGAAATGTGCATGATTATTTTAATGTTTAGTGGTTGAAAAATAGCCAATAATATGGCTAGTTTTATTTTTCCCCAAGACTCTTTGCTACTGTAGATGCTGGTAAGAGTTTATTAATGATCTGCAATGTGCCTCCACTTAATCCTTCTATGTGTTGAGCACTTGGCATATATTATTACTTAATTATTGTAAGTTGCAGTGAGGTAAATAGTTGATCTTCAGATTACAGATAAAAAGACGCCACTGAGACAAACTAGGCAGGCTGTCTGTTATTTCCAAGTGTAAACTGCCAAACCAGGTTTTGAGCTCAGGTCTCCCTGACTGAGCCTGTGAGTTTTCCATTCTATCCCATGTTGTACACACACCACACATACATACCACATGTACACAGGAAAACATCATAGAAGTTAGCTAATATTTTTTACTAATCACATTTTGATTGTAGTTAAAAATATATATGGCATAAAATGTACCCTTTTAGCCATTTTAAGCATACAGCTCTGGGGCATGAAGTACATTCACGCTGCTATGTAGCTACCACTGTCATCCATCCCTAGGACTTTTACATCTTCCCCATCTGAAACTCTGTACACCTTAAACACTCACTCTCCCTTCTCCTCTCCCTTCAGCGCTGGCAGCCTCTGTACGACTTTCTGTGTCTGTGACTTTGACTACTCTAGGTAACTTATATAAGTGGAATCACACAGTAGTTGTCACCAATTTATTTTTTAAACTCTTACTCTGGCCATAGTATCAACCATACGCTGGGGGAAAAATAAATCAGCTTAACTTTCTTATACCAAAGCAACATTGTTTGCAGTGTAATTAATGTTGCCTGGAGGAAATCATGCTCTAACTTTAAAACAAAACCAGCCCCAAGTAAGCAAGAGGAAATCTGCCCACACAGCACCAGGGCCACAGGCAAGAACACTGGAAAGACAAAAGTTCTGGGGAAGTCCGGGTGGCAGCTTAGTATCTTGGGTCTTTTGATGATTGAAATCTGCATATACATCCCAAACATTTCTCTTTTTTTCCTCTTCCAAATGCATTTCTGCTAATGTGTGAAAACAGTACAACTTGAGGGAAATGTAATCCACATGTTTTGGTGCATTTACACTTATATCCTCTTGAGAATATCAAAATGGTCTAACAATACACTTTCTGATGGCTTCTTTTTTAATAAGAAACACAATTATAGACTTTTTAAAAAAGAAAAAAAAATGAAATCCCAAAGGAGATAGGCTCAATGTAAGTTTAAATTCTTAAAATTTAAACATTACTTTTAAAAATTTCCAAACTGACCTTCAAACAAAACATTTCAAATGCAGTCAACAGCCTTTAAATTAGAGACTAAGGTAAGGTAAAAAATTCAGTAGTTGGCTCCCCTTTCCTTTCTGGCTCAACTTTAAGAGACAATAGTAAATAGGGAAAAGAGGTCAGATTTTACATATACCCAGACCTGGGTTTGAATTGCTACAATAACATGCGATTGATGTAGCAACATTTAGTAAGACTCCATTTTCTCATCTGTAAAATGGACATACTAATATGGATTACTCAAGTGTCTTAGAGATGAAACAAATTGTATATATAAAGCGCTCATATATATAACATATATAGAGAGTATTCCATAGATGCTCACTAACTTACATTCCCTCCTTTCAAATTTGAATGCTCTGCAGCAATGATGCCATTAATATCTATTCACAAAATATAGTTACATGCAGCATAGTGAATTGCATTTTTCCTTTAAAATGAAAGAATGCCCATTAGAAAAAGAAAACAAGAAAGAAAAGAAAAAGAAAAAGAAAACAAGGCACTAGAAGGTGAAGTGAGTTATTTAAGGTCACACATGAACTTGAAAACCCAGCAACAAAGAGGAAGGAGACTCAGTTTCTGAGGAGCTTATGGAAGATAAATTGTGTTGAAGATATTCTTTAAATCTATGTGAAATGGTGCTTCTCTGGCTTCTTTTGGCTGCAACATCTTGGTGATACTTTTATTTCACCACATACTTTCCTTGGATTCCCAAAATGTCTTGCATCAACTTTGTTTTTCATTTTTAATTTAATTAAAATGTGAGTTTGGTTTGTTTGTTTTTCTTTTTCTTAACTGTTTGAAAAGCTTATGGCTTCTTGAAATTACCAGGGGTACAAAGCTCTCAGGAACACGTTTGACAGACATAAGGGTTCTGAGTAGGTTAGACTAATTGGCTGCCCGCTCCAGGAAGTCACCCTGCCCTCTGTGACTTACGTTGTGTTCAGATAAAGGGCAAACCGGGGAGTGCGGTGTCCCAAGGCCCCTGGGCCTCCCCTTTGACGTGGCATCCTAATCTTACTCAAAGGATGAACCCAGAGACATGATGACTGTTAATGCCATACCCAGATAAAAATATCACAACATTAAGATGCAATTTCATTAAAACTGATACACAACGGACACACAGAGGACACATGGAAGGTTTGCTCCAGCCGAGGAGATAAGCAATGAGGCCCACAGACCCAGCTCAGCGCCTCCAAATCCTTAAGGTTTGGGGATGATGTGATAAATAGGCTACTGCACATGACCCACTAACGATGTTAAGATTTCTAGAGTTTTTTATTTAACCTCTTTACTACCATTTCTTTACCTCCACCAACATTTCTTTCTAGTATTAACATAACACTGTGTGTTTAGCCAAAATTAAACTGTGAGCCTCTTAAATAAAAAATGGCTTGCTCCATTCATATTTTCACTGGCTAAGTCTTCTTAACAGGAACATATTAATATCTTGACATCTTAAGTATCTGTATTTAAAGAAAACAAATTTTTCATGGAATTCAGCCCAATTGTCATCTCTTCATGTCCCAGTGTCCCTTCTTGGTAACGCTGGAGGAAAGCAAAGCCACTCCTCTTAAAAAGAGGACTAAAATGACCCCCTCTCCAACCGTGAATAAGCCCCACAGTGAAGTGAAGCGACTCACTCCAGGCTGAATTCAGGCCAAAGCCACTTGGAGGCAAAGATAATGTCACTTCTTGATTTTCCAAGTTAACCCTGTAACACGGAAATCCAAACCGGAAGATAATTTCAAAAGTTTTGTATTTAGCTGTTATATAGTAATTGTTTTTGCTTCTCCAAACAGTTTACATGTCTAATTGCATTTAATTAATTTAATTTATTCTCCAAAGGTGCATCATAAACTCAGTACTTCAATTTAATCCAGAAAAAGACTTCTTTGGAAACTGAAAGTCAGCTGCAGATAATGTAGAAGGAACTCAAGAACTGACCCCAGAAAATGTCTGATCCATCCTTTAAGACAATAATGAAAATGCTATATCATCATTTACCCTTCTGCTCTTCCTGAGACTTTTTAATTTTGTTTCTGCTTTGATTTCTATACTCGGTTTAACATTTAGTGGTCCACTCAGATTTTTTCAAACATACCTCTAACCTCAAGGATCATTCTGTATAGTGATATAAGAAAAAATCCCAAAGAATATAAGTCCAATTAAATATTCACCCAGGAAAATTCTTTAGCATAATTATCACTTCATAGTAGTGAAAACTTATTCTGCATCCCAGAAATTCATTGATAACAGTGATGATTTGCAACAAGAGTTTCTTATCTATTTGACAGATTCACTTATCAGGAAATCCGTTAGGGTTTAGGTTGATGAGGACATGTTGCAAAGGAACAACTAAGTTCTTGGCCACTTCCCCAGTCGCAAATAACAGAAACAAGAATTCCCGAGCATGAAAGCCCAGGTCTCGTGAAATATTTCTTCCTCATGGCACAGATAAGCCATAGTTGATGGAGATCCCTAAGTCATATCAGTGACAGTAACTTGGCTCTCAGAGCTTCTCCAGTGCCTGATGGAAAGACATTCTTGAGGATGTGATTCACACCTCCTCTTCTCCTCCCTGCTCTCCTAGAAAGGAAAGTCACTGTGCTGTTCATTTCTCATTGAACAGTAACAATGTGTACAACCCCACCTCTCCATTTCAGGACTTCTAGAGAAGGCTGCAGGCACTCGATGTCAAATCATCTGAGAATACTCTGATTGATTTCACTCTCACTACCCTGCCATGGGTTAAGGATTTAATAACGTTAAAAATAATTGAGGACTTTGGGAAGTACCAGGGCTAGTTTATTTGAAAATTCACTTCCCTACCAGCTTTCTCTCATCCTGTTGACAGACTATAGAAACTTCCTTTCATCTCTTCCCACTTTTTGCAGCTCAACCTCGTCCCTAAAGGAGTATGCTCTTTCTAGAAGATAGATTATGCACTACACACAACATGAAAACTTTACACAGCTTTCCTGTTGTCATCTGAAAGGCCTTTCTACCTGGAAGAAATAACTTATCTCACCTTTCATTCTCACATTGGCTTTACTTAGAATTCCTTATGAGGAGCAGCATAGTTAAACTTTATGGAGGGATATAAGCTGAAACTCTGGTTCCTCTTAATTTTTCTTTTTCCCCAGTGAGACTTGTGACAGCTTTCCCCATTGCTGTTATCCATTATACAAATTTAACTGCACTTTGAGGATATGTGATTTCAGAAACACTATCTAATTTTCTACCTAAAGAGAAGAAAAAAAGCTGAAAGTAACAGGGCAAGGTAAAGGCTTGCCTTTAGAAAAGGAAGACTGGGAACCGTGGAAAATATTAGGTGGTCATTCCATTTAATGTATGTGCTTCAAACTGAAAACAAACTAAATAAGTTAAATAGATATCAGATAGCTTCCACAGGTAGCCAGTATGTTTATAAAAAACACATACTGCATAAGTTTGTCACAAATCATCTTAATTATGTTAATCTAATTTTAATTTTAATCATCATTCAGAAAACTTTTTAAAGTACTTAGTTGGTATAGAGAGAGCTGGTTAGACTTTAAATGAAAGCATGTTTGCCCTCCAGGAGCTTATAAAAACATATTGTCTCAAATCCAGAAAAGTGTTTCAGAACATCACTTATAAAAAGTCTTGCAAAACACCATTCAGAAATACAATATGTCAGATAATCAAATAAAGAAGTACATTCAGCTTTTTTTAAAATTCACCTAAAAATCCAAGCATCAATATTTCAATAATTTGTTTCAAGCTACATTAATTCATAATGTGCACTAGTTAAAACTTGCTGCAGGTTCCAAATGTGAATATTAAAACATTACGGTAAAAATATATACGAAAAGTTTTATCTCAAAGAACTTGGAGCTGTTTTTTGAAAAACACAGATGCAGGGACAAGCAGGCAAGAGTAATTCAATTTAGAATCTTTCACACACAGAGAAGACAGCTTCCCTTCTCTGCAATGCCACACTCACCGCGGAAACACTTCCCAGAAGTGCTGCTGGAATCAAATAACTGCAACGCACGTTCGTGGGGAAGTGTCTGAAAGAGGTTATGGTGAGAAACCTTAGAGCTTATGCATCAAACTCTATTGCAATGACATCCTTTGAAGTTTGGAACTCAGCACCAAGGCTATTTTGGCACTCCGCAGTGCATGGAAGGACAGCATGCTCCTCTCTGGCTAAAAGGTCGAAGGCCAGCAGTATCACAATAAGAAGAATGCAAATGGTGAATGGCCCAGTGGAAACTGGCTGTCTTTTGGAATGTGGTAATTTTTGCAAGATCTTTTCACTAAAGTCACAAATAAGGTAAGGTTTCTAGAACAGCCAATCTCCTGTCACAAAAATGTTGTGGTACAAACTTTATGTGCCTTTTTATCTCTGTAAAACAAACACAACTTCTTATCAATTGTGCAGTTTAAAATTCAGGACACTCACCGTTTTACAGAAGTCCTTAACGGAGATAGAAATCGCACCTAAAATCAATCCATGAGAACATCTGCTAAACCTACAGTTTCTACCCAAGCTCCACTTCCGAATCCCACCTTCAGTACTCAGACAGCAGGAATCTCAGAGACCTCAGCACAGATATCTTTGAAATTTTTTATCTGTTTTTAACTTGGTCATCAGCTCTGTTTTAGATCTTATCCACCTGGCTTCTGGCTCCCTCTCCAGAGTAACTGTGGGCCTGGCCCCTCCCACCCTCACCTTTTAAACGCCTCAGCTCCTCCTGGTTGCCAAACACTCACAGTGGTCATGCAACTTCTTGCATTTCACTTCTCAGAGAAACCTTTCCTCAGCCCCACACTAGGTGAGGTCTCCCTGTATGTGCTCCCAGAGTACCTTGCTGGAGCCCCTCATTCTCCCATGGAAACATTCATCCCACTTTTCCATGTTTATTGTTCAAGCTTATCTTCCCTGTCAAAGTGTAAGCTCCGTGAGGCACTGGGCCTACCTAGCTTCCTCACCAGAGCTTCTAGAGTGTACTGCACAGACTAAGAGTAGTTAGTGTAGGTGTGGAGGGAGGGTACGTGTTAGAGGTTTCAGTACAACCAGGTTATATCACACTAGCTAATGATGAGCAAATTAGTGAGTTTTGCCTACTGAGCTGACATTAAGCTAACGATGGGCACAAACTAACAACCACTCTCTCATCAGGGATTCTTCGAATAGCAGAATACTTAAGTCTGGCAAAGAAAGCCATGATACCTGTTCTCATTCATACTCCCATTGATAGTTTATTTTTCTTTGTTGTTCTTCACCTTTAACTGTATAATAGGCTTTAAAGCTCAGATGAGAGAGTAGTTTAGTGAACAATATACGAATTAATGAACAATAGTATTAGTATAACTACAACTGATATTTAGAAATAATTCATGAGCAGTAACCAGTTCGCTTCCTTTATCTATGTCATCTATATACACAAATGACATTTCTTTCTTAATTGTTTACTATAGATGGGAAGCGGTAGGAAATGATATGAAAAGAGAGTATTTGCAATATATATAAATTAATAAAGGAGATAGTTTAGATCATGTTACTTGCTGTATTTTAATATTGGTAATGATTACAAATATTGAAACAATGTATTAAGTGGTTAAAATAATTATTTTCTTTAAGTATCCAAAAGGGACTTTGAAGAGGTAAATAATTTCCCATCCCTATTCAAAGTATATTAAATATTGGTTGACCGGTATCTTTGAAGTATTAATCAATTAGCTCCTAAACAGGAGCTCTGATCTAAGGGAATGCTATCTGGATTTACACATCTCTAAAGAAGGCACTATAAATACTGCCTAAGAATTATTGCTGTTTTTCAAGAGATGAGTTTCCAGTAGTGACGAAGAGAAAATGCTTCAGACAAATTAGTTTGACATAGACTATTCAGTGTCAGTCACAGAAGTTCATTAATAAGGAAGGAAATATAAATAAGTAGAATTTAGTAAGGCTAACAAGGATTCTTACCATATATGTGAAGATGGAGATATGTATGTGTAAATCTACAGAACTACCTTTACAGAATTAAAAATGTGTCTCCAGTGCGTAATCAGAAAACAGTGTAGCATAAAGTTACCTTTTCCTCCACCCTGTGTTTCCTGTTTTGACAGACTCGCCTCACTGAGGCATTGTGGGAGAATCCAAGTTATTTCTACAGCATTCATGAGGTTTCCAGGGGGACATCCCTCACAAAGAAAGGCAGAACTGTCATAGGTAAAAAAAAAATCAAAGAAAGGAATAACTCACAGAAAATTTTTAAATTTAATCACTGATAAATTCTCTTTGTATATGGCGTGTCTTGTCCTAAGTGGCTCTTACTGGGATACACTGAATTAGGAGATACAATACTGTCTTTTTATCTGCAGAATTTATAAGCAGAATTGTCATTCCCCTTTCATGGGGAATCCAGATGTCCTGCCCTCAAGAGACACTCAGACTCATTTCATCTCAAATCTAAGAATTCTCACATTGATAATTCTATAGAAAGAGTATAAGGTAAGTCAATAAGATATACATACTAAAAAGACAACTAAGCCCTACAGAAATTAGAGAAACAAAAATAAAATTTTCCAAAGGGAGATTTAAAAAAAAAAAAAAAAGATATTGCTGTAGACCTGAGAATTTTATTGTTGTAAATTGAATTTTTGACCCTAATTATTTACTCCTCCCTGTGGCCATACCTTTCACCATGTAACTTGGAAATTTCTTTTAAAAAGGGTCACATACATTTCCCAACTTCTTTGGATATAGCCCCAAACTTGCTTTGGTTGATGAGATGTAGGCAGAAGGGTTTGCTAGCTGTACACCAACGTCAAGTGGCATTGTGATTTCTGCTGGCTCTGCTGCTCTTCAGCCATCACCAGGAGAAGGACAGGGGAGACACATGGAGTGGAAATGAGCCCAAGCCACAGGGCCAGCCAAGCCCGGCCAGACCTGCCACCAGAAGCAAAGCCACTCTGCTGCGCCCACCCTATATTGGCCGTCCCCCAGCTTTTCCAGATGCATGGAGTAAATAAATGTTTACGTGTGAATGCCACTGAGATTTTGTGGTTGTTATGTGGCATTACTGTGACAATAGCTACACTTATAAATTAAAGTGGGCAAAAGTAGTATTCTTCTCTTCCAGAAATCTGAAAAGAGTATTTCCCTTTTCCTGAGGTTGAGTCTTCATTCATTTACTATGAAAGTCAGCAAATTCACACCTGATTCATTGAGAGAGCATCTACATTCAATGAGTTCATTTGAGGTTGGCCACTGACTTACTTTTTTCCTCACTATCATGCTAGCAACTATATTGATTTTCAAATGCTCACCCTTACCTAGAACCTGTTGGGGATATCAATGACTGTATGACCTTATCTGTAAAATTGTGGAGTTAAATTAGATCACTGGTCCTTGAATTATTCTTTAGGCCCTATGGTTCCAAGGAGAGATGTTTGAAGCATGGTGGGACACAGGAGAGCTAAACAATTGGTGTGCTGAACTCTTGCTTTGATCTGTTTTAGATATCCAGACTTCATTTGGAAAATCAGTTCCATTGTTTAAAAGTCAATTCTTTTTAAGGTCTTCTCACCCTGGCAGCTCTATGATTACAGTTTTGTTCTGACCACCCCCCTTCTCTTTATCTCTATTACCACGACCTTGATTTAAGACATCATCCCCTAAACTCCCGTAATAACTTCCTGACTCCCTGCTTTATGTTGTGAATTGTGTCATTCTACTGCCCTGCGTAAAATCACCTTTAGTGGGGCCTCAAGGCTCTGCCTACTTCTGCAGTCTCATTTCCTGCCCCACTTGCCCACATTTCATACCAGCTTAAAACACACCCAGCTCTTTCTCTCTTCAGTCTCCTCCTATGCTGTTCCCTCTGTTTGAAATGCTCTTCCTCTATTCTTTTCACACTTCAATCTCAGCTTATAAGTCTCAGAGAGGCTTATAATGACCCAGACTACAGGAGGCCCCACCTATCCCCCATCATTCTCTGTGATAGCCTTTCTTTGCACAAGTTGTAAACTGTTATAGAAACATTTGTTGATTGTCTATATTATCTCACTTTCCATTAAATATAAGCTCCAGGTGGCCAGAGGACAAGTTGTCTGGTTTAGTTTTGTATTCCCAGCACCCAAAGCAGTGTCTAGCACATAGTATGTGCTCAATTATGTGAATGAAAGAATGACCTTCTTTGCTTTTATCAATATGTTTTTCTACTACCCTTCTATAGCATATAGCATGTCCCTGTAACATGTCATCCCAGTGTCTGATATGCCTATATCTGCTCTCTTATTTACCTTCCTTAGTCCATGTATAATGTTTTTTATACTCTCGTACATCAGAATGTTCTATTTCCACTTGCTTCATTCCTCGTACTTCCCTTTTCTTATTCTTTTTGTGTGCCAGTGGTCATTATCTGGTAGGTTATGGAAGATTATTATCAAGCTGACCCTAAAGCTTATATTTAGATTCTATTTATTATAAAATTAACAGTAGCAGTTATTCAGTATATGAGAGCTGATATCTGTAGAAGTAAATGCTTTATGCAATTTGACTGAGGAGTCTGAGGAACACCCAAATTCCAAGCAAGGTGACCAGGAAATGGTTTCAGGAAAAATAATGGTGAAAGTTACATCCTAGCTAATTTCATTGTCCTTTGTCAGAAGAAAGGAAAAAACATAAGTGTATGGTTTGTGTATATTCTAGAAAATAGGGAAACCGCAAACAAGAATGTAGAGTGTTCTTCCAGCAGTAGCCGAGGGGAGAAACAACAGATCTGAGGAATGGTAATTTTATGGTCACTAGAGAAATAAAGTCCGTGGTGGTGGTGGTGGTGGAGCAATATGTTGATCATAAGCTCTCACTACAGTTTAAATGAACTACCCACTAGGATGTTCTAAGAGGAGGCATGAGGCTACTGATTACCGAAAAAAGAATTCCCTCTGGAAATGAAAAAGTTGGCATTCTGGCTTAGGCAGCTGTCTCTGGCGAGTTAGTTTAGTATAAAGCAACTTACAAAAATTCAATCTATTCTGGGCTTACTGTAAACATTTAGTTTCTTGATCTGCAAAGCAAAGATCCATACCCTAAACCATGGTTCTGAAAGAAAGTGCCCTGGCCTGAACCAGCATAGCCCTCCTTGGACACCACTTCTATCTTGCCTGGCTTTCTTTCCCTCTCTCATTTGAACCACTCAAAATTTATTAATATTTGCCATATCTATTATTATTTACCTGTTGATAATTATATAATGCACTTTTGTGAGCACATGATAACACAAAATGCAATTAAGAAACACAAGCATTTTTTTTTTTTGTCACTGAGGCAAGCAGACATTCCTTAGAGCTAAGACACAATTCCGTAGCCTCAGCACAGATTTTTATGAATGTGGTCCTAGGGTTCTCCTTTTTCCCAAAATTGTAAGTTTCAGTAATGTCTTGACAAGTTGTTTGGGGGACCATCAGCTGCCTATAGTACACAGCACATGGGACAATTAGTGAAGAAAGGCATTAGGGAAAATATAAAAAATAGTCAGACCTGGGACTGAAATCTCCCCCACAGTTGGATGCTTCATCTCCATGACGAGGCCATTGTGCAATACCTTAAAATGCAAAAACAGAGAGAAATAATTTACAAAATAAAACTGTCTTTAATCTCAAGGTATATGTGCAGCTACCTATTCAGTCAACATTCAAGAAAGATACTGCAAAACACAGAGATATTTAAAATTTTCATTTGAAAGTAAATATTTGAGGTAAAAATAATGTTTCATGTTATGACATACCGAGTGAAGCCAAAAAAGACTGGAAGACTCAAGGACTAGAAATCTACATTTCTATAAAATCTTCCCACTATTAGAAATGCTATTTGCTCCTAAATATAGCAGGTGAAGTCCCCTCTTTCATCTATGTGTGCTTCCCTGCATTCCCTGCATCACCTCATGGCAGGACTTGGCCAAGGTCAACTGCAGAAGGGCAGGGTGGGAGGAACCAGACCTGGAACAGAAGAGCCGGCTGGGGTGGCGCATGTGCTCCCGACAGGCGGAAGGTGTGGGGAGCCAGTCTAGTGGGAAGGGTGGATCAGAGTATCCAGAAGGCCTAGCGACTGCTGGAGGCAGAAGGATTCAGGGCTGCTGTGACAAGCACATGACCAGAGATAGGTGACCGGGAACCCAGAGGAGGCTCAGGCCAGAGGCTTGAGCAGGGAAATTGAAACCAGGGATGTTTTCAATGGCAGTTAGACCTTAATCATGAGACTAGAGTTTAGAAACAGGACTCCACTATCCCAGAGTGAGAAAGCCAGAGACCCCATCCTAGAGCGCTGATTAGGTTCTCATACAGTGGGACCGAGACAGGTATCTGGCATCCCATCAAGAACATAAGGTAGAACAGGCTTAGGATTAAGATCTAAAGCCAGTTACCAGTACAGGGACATCCTACCAGTGCCTGACAAAAGATATGTGACTTGGTACTGAATCACTTGACTACTGAAATAAAGCTACTTAAATACTTGGCAAGTGGAAGTTGGAATTTTTCCCAGGAGGATGGGCTGGAAAATAAAATCTGCAGTGCCCTCCAACTATGGGTAGAGGATGAGATGAGGGCATGGAAAACCAGATTCTGGAACATAAAAGTTGAATTACTAGAGGCAAAATGTTCTGTGATACACAAATAAAAATGCTAAAAGTTTTTTGGGTTTTGTTTTGTTTCATTTTGTTTTGTTGTTTTTTCACAAATGAGAGCCACCTGAGTGTATGTCTCAAAGAATCCAACATCTATTACTGGGTCCTCAGTAAGACATATATGGGCACCTCCCATATACATTGTGTTTCGCCTGCGTTATGTACCAAGTAGAAAGCCTCTCTCTTCCTGCTCTGTACATGTATCTAAAGGACCAAGTATTTTAGTGGCATAGTAAACTTAGAGACTACAATTTCATGCCAACATCCCAAAGAACAGAAGTTACAATGGTTCTACAGCATTTTGAACTTCGGGTTACAGCAAAATTTGTATATCTACATTCTTGCCATAATTTATTGACAGAGCAAAAGAGCATGGGATAAAGAAACTAATAAAAATGTTTTCTTACTTGGAAAACTCAGGAAAAGAGCTCAAATTCCTTGGGTTTTATCCACTTCTAGTGAGCTTTTTGGTCCCATTATGGAATAAATCATCAATAAGACAACTTCATGGTGACTTTTTAAGTATAGAGCTACAATTCTGCTCTGGCTGAATATTCTGGCTTCCACTGTTTTCTTTGGGAATGGTCCACTTTTCGGGTGATGCTCTTTAAACAACTATGTCCACCTCCCTCATCGAGGGTGATGCCATGCCATACAGAGATCCTTTTTAGAAATGCCTTGCCTTTCTTTTGGGATCACCAGGTTTGTACCCAAGAGCTGGCCAGAGAAAATTCTTGCCAATGTTAGAACTGTGCTATAATTTAATTCTGGTGTGGTTCGTTGTCAGCACCCGCCCAGCACAGCTTCCTCCTATGTGGGGGTGGGGGCTAAATGCCAACAGGAGGTGCTAAATCTCAGTTCTACTGAGGACAGGAACAAAAATACCGAGCTAAATTTCACTCGAAACAATTATCTGCACACTGAATCATTCTTCTCTCCTCGTATCTCTGTTGCCCTCCTGACTACCTCTCTGTAATAACACTGCAGTGCTACTCATGAAAGACAAAAGTGAGTGTTCTCAGCTAAATATAACTTAACTGATAGTGTTGAAATTAATTAACGCTGCATTTTAATCATGTAGCAAACGTTAAGTGTCAAACGTGAAAGGGTAGTTGGTAAAGGTCAAGGGACATATGTCAAAGTTTTGTGAAGCAAAAGCTAGCAGTTGATTGAAATGTTCCACTGAAGCAGCTTCCTTCACCCCTACGCCGATTGCTGTCTATGTAGGATATTTTCAATATAAAACATTAGCCTTATCAATTCCTTTGCATTGGAAACTGTTCAGTTTTAAGCAAAAATATACATTCTTCTTCTGTTTGGCAAAGGAAGTTAGCTGCAGATTCTCATTTGCTGTAGCAGGTGTACAATTATGAGGAAAATGGGCTGCTCTGAGCCCCCATCTTCAGAAAGAACTAATTCCCCTGCTTGGTTGCCACCCACCCTTATATGGAAAGTCTGAAATTAATAAGATTCCATAGGTTTTCTTTTGAATCAGGTCAGATTATCCCAGAGAACAATTTGGGCTTGGCGGTGCTATCCCTGAAAATACGGCCTAGTGATTTGGAATCTTGGAAAATTCTCCAGCCTTGTTTGTGGGACAAATCTTGCTCTGCTTAGTAACATATTGGTGGGTTTCAGAACCCAGGAAGTCTGTCTGAATTCTGACATAAATCTCTCCTGCTTCACTTCAGGTATATTGTCTCATCCAAACTTAACTGGAAATGGAAACTATACACTGCTTACCACCACGTGTATAGCATTACTTTGGGAATGATTACTGAAAATTCCCTTTTCCTTTTGTCATCTGGCCCCAACACCCCAATCTCTATCACCTTAACCTAGAAATTCAATTGAAAAATGTTTCACTTTTTGATGATCAGTAATAAACTGGGGACCCAATCTTCAGGAAGCTTCAACTACAATTTTTTCCTTACAGAGAATTTCAGGCCTTGTTCTCAGTCTGATCATTTAGAGAATTCTTTGTTGCATATTGAGTTATTTCAAAATAAAGTAGGGACCTTCTCTAGAACTCTACAGTGAACTCTGTCCATTTGGCAATATATTTGGATTTTACTGTTTTCTACTTTTTTTAACTTATTTTATCTTTCTTAGGTCTTTCATGGTATGGTAGCTCTTCTTAATTCCATTTCTTCTCCTTGAAATCTCAAAAGCCTATTCTTGACAAGAATAGAATTGTAGACAGTGCACCAACCTCTTTAGCAAAGTATCAGGCCTATTTAAAATAAGGTCTCTCTTCCTCAAGCGTTTTACAGATTGACAGCCTAATGATAGAGTCAAACGGTAATGTATTAATGATGGGGGAAAGAGTAAAATGTATACCTTAAAGTAATGCGGGAAATAAAAGTTTAAGTGAAAATAAGAAAGTCTTTTTATAAAGTCCTACGGCAGGAATGGCAGAAGGAAAAGTCTGTAATATAGGATTAGCAAGACAAAACTGTATTAATACAAACAATAAAAATTGAGACCCTCTATACAGACAGTGAAAATCTTTATGGAAAGCAAGAGAGCCATATTCAGATGAAAAGGGATGAAATGACAAACACAAATGACATGTGTAAAGACTACATTGTCAAGGCAATACCGTTAGTGGCATTACAATGATGCATGAAAGAGAACTGACCTATCCATTCACTGTGAATAGGGATGTGACCTTTTAATTCAATTCAACAATACCAGAGAGCACTTATATGCTTGGCACAATGAAGGAGCTGGCAGTAAAAGGATGCATGAACTTGCAGTAAAAGTGTCTGTAATTAGAAGAGAGGTTAGATAATAAGAAAACTGAGTCAATTTTACAACACGGTATAAGCTTCATAATGAAGGCACAACCTCCAATGAGGAGCACGTAGGTAACTCCCTGTCTTGAAAGGAAATTAAAGGATCTATGTCAAGGAGGTCAGTAAAGACCAGAGAACAAAGATGATATTGAAATTAAATGTTAAGGTTAAAAATAACAATGATAAATGTAATAATAGCAGCTGTTGCTCAACAAAACTCCTTAAGGGTCAGGCATTGTGTTAGGAACTAAAGGGCTGTTTCATTTAATCCTCTCATTAACCAGGCTAGGTAGGAATTATTATCATCTTCAGTTCTACTCCTAAGATGACAGAAGCCTAAAGAGGTTGAGTACTTGCCCAAGATTTCTCAATTAATACGTGGCCAATCTTGAATTGTAGTTTAGGTGTGTCTGACCCTCAGAGCTGAGCCAGGAGCCTGACAGTTGGAGACAGTCGAAGAAAAAGTGGACAAGCATAATTTGATTTATCAATAAAATAACTAGCTGATGTGGTCAATTCTGTAAAACAAATTAGTTAATTCAGTGGGGAAAGAAAATCAGCCAAACGGATTGCATGGCACCATGTGGCCCAATTAGTTAATAAACCGAGCGGCTCCTTTGTAGGTAGCCAAGGATACTCTGGCACCACAGACACAAAGGCTGTGAAAAGAGGAAGGATTTGGGCCCAGACTTGCTCAGGTTTTGAAGGGGACAGACCCAGCGGGTGATCTTGGGCAAGGAACTTAAGTACTCTGAGGCTTACAATCCTTATCAGGGAAAAGGGGATAATGATATTCTTTCCTAAGGAATTCTGGAAGACTAAGTGAGACGGTGAGTGTAAAACATAGGGCCTGGTGCAGAGTATGCTCACGAGAGATGGCAACTGTTTTCACTGTTGTTAAAAGACTGGGTTCAAACTTTGGTTCCACCAAGTACCAGCTGTGTGGCTTTGGGGTATATTCATTCATGCAATAAACACAAATGTGTTGACAGTAATGACTGATAATTAACAATAAGTGTTAAATACATATTAATGTGCCAGGCATTGTTAAATGCTGAGGAAACACTGGGTCGCAGAAAAAGCAAGTTCTTGCCCTCAAGAAGCTTACAGCCCTGTAAGGGAAACTTTCAAATTAAGTGGTGACTGCTGGTCTGTTATTGTTACATAATAAATCTGTTTTGTCCCCTGCTATATGCCCAGTGCCATGAACATTATCTGACACTATCTGGTAGATGCTCAATAAATATTTATTGAACTTTTTAAATTAAGTTGAATTAACTAAGTAGCAGGTGGCTCCTTCTAGTTCTATTATTTTATAGAAGTAGGGGGAAAGCGCTCTTTGTTTTAAGCTATTAATAAATCCCTAGAGCTCTCTGGACACAAAGTTTTTTACTGAATTTTCAAAATATATTCATTTTTAGGAGGTTAATTACCAAGTTCAGGTGTTGCCTTGCAATTCCCTCGGTTTCCTAAAGCAGTTTGCAGTTGATCTTGAATCTGCCATAGATATTGCAAACATTTAAAGACATTTGAAAGACCTGCTGAGAAGCTCTGTGAGGACCATGGTCATTACCAGGGAAGAAAAGCCAAATAGGAGAACCTACAGATTCAGCAGGAACGACGGGCACATGCACTTGCATTTGTAAAGTGAATCTGCCTAATTGAAAAAATAATCATGGAATTCTTCTTTATTAGGCAAACTCAGAGGATTATTTCCAAAATATGCAATAATATCTCACAAAGCAAAAAACATTGGAGTAATCCCATTTATCGTATTGTTGATTTTATCAATTTAGACATTCCTTTAGCATAATAGGAATATTTGAAAAGTTATGTAACTGAAGGCAAAACTTACAATTAATACATTAAAAAGTTAATTCAGCTATTTCTAAAAACTATGCACTGAAAAATGCAAAAATAACATAAATTCATGAAAAAAATGGACATGTAAGCCCCTAACTTTACTTAGATGATGGGGATAAGATTTAAGAGCTGACATTTTTAGTTTTCTTTCTTCTTTAAAAGAATTACTGTAACTAAACTTTATTCTTGAATGGACATGACATAGTCTTTTCCCTCTTTTCTCTAATTAATAAAGTTATGACTATTAGTCATGCAAAGAGATATTATAACATATATGCATAGTTTAATGACTATTAATAAAATGAACATCCATGCACCCAACACCCACCTTAAGAAACACAATGTTACCAAAATATTTAAAGTCCTCAGTGTGGCCAATGCCTCTATCTTCTGCCCCCAAATAATCACTACTGAATTTTGTTAATCACTTTCTTAGTTTTTTTTCCCTACTTTTACTACAAATGCATATACCCTATTTAGTCCTGAATTTATAACATTTATTTCAATGAAATCAGGCATATATATTCTCTGGCCTGCTTTTTCTCTTAACATTATTTCTCAGATTTATCCTTTTTGAGACCAATCATGGCCATTAACGTAACCCATCTCTTCATACAAAAATTTCAGACATCTGCCTAGGCAAAAAATTAATGAAGAGGACCCCAAAAGCAATCACAGCAACAACAAGAATAAATAAATGAGATCTGATCGAATTAGAAAGTTTCTGCATGGCCAAGGAAACTATCACAAGAGCAAACAGACAACCTACAGAATGAAAAAAAAATATTTGCAGGCTACACATCCAATAAAGGGCTAATAACTGGAATCTATGAAGAATTCAGGAAAATCAGCAATAAAAAAAATCAAACAAACCCATTAAAAAGTGGGCAAGGACATGAACAGAAACTTTTCAAAAGAAGATAGACTAATGGCCACAAACATGAAAAAATGCTCAACATCTCTAATCATCAGGGAAATGCAAATCAAAACCACAATGAGATATCACTTAACTCCGCTGAGAATGGCTTTTATCAAAAAAGTCCCTAAACAACAAATGTTGGCATGCATGCAGAGAGATAGGAACACTCAAAACTGCTGGTAGAACTGCAAACTAGTACAACCTCTATGGAAATTAACATGGAGATACTTCAAAGAACTCAAAGTAGAACTACCATTTGATCTAGCAATTCCACTGCTGGGTGTTTACCCAAAGGAAAAAAAAAAGGCATTCTATAAAAAAGACATCTGTACTCGGATATTCATAGCAGCACAATTCACAATTGCAAAGATGTGGAAACAACCCAAGTGTCCATCAAAACATGAGTAGATTAATAAAATGTGGTATATGTATACCATGGAGTCCTACTCAGACATAAAAAATGATGAACTCATACCCCTTGTACTATCCTGGATGGAGCTGGAGCCCATTCTTCTAAGTGAAGTATCACAAGAATGGAAAAAGAATGTATCACAAGAATGGAAAAACAAGCACCACGTGTATTCACCATTAAATTGGTATTAATTGATCAAACACTGAGGTGCACACATGGAAGTAACATTCATAGGGCACCAGGTAGGTGGGATGGGGAGGAGGGGATGGGTATGGTGCACAATGTCTGGGCATTGGGCACACTTGTAGCACTGGCTTGGGTGGTGCAAAGGCAATCTATGTAACCAAAGCGTTTGTACCCCTGTAATATTCTGAAATTTAAAAAAAATAAAGTACTACTAGAAACGTGTCAAAAAATCTATTCAGTATTGAGGACTTCCTGAATATGAGGAATTATGGCTTCAAAATTTTGGGAAATTCCTAACCATGTGCAAATATTGCCTGTACCTATTCTCTCTAGCTTCTCCTGGTACTCCAATTAGATAATATATTAGACATATGCTAGCTATATGTTAGATGTGATCACTCTATCTCTGCCTCTCTTATATCAATATTTGCTCACACATTCTCTCTCTCTCTCTCTCTCTCTCTCTCTCTCTCTCTCTCTCTTTCTGTCTCTCTGTCTCTCTCTCTGGCTCTCTGGGTTGAATCCTAATTAATTTATTTAGATCTATGTACCAGATCATGAATTCTCCCTTCTGTTGTAATCTACTATTCACTTTGCTGTGTACTTGTGCTTTATCCAGACATGATTTGCATTTTCTTTTTCCAAGTGCTCAAGGGTACCACCAAAATGGGACCACATTAAATTTTCTGCTTGGTGATTTTGGGGCCCCCAAGTGTAATTAACTATTGCCCCATATGCAGGACAGTAGGTTTGTGGCCAGGGACGTGTTATGGGAGATTTTTTTCTTTATATACTTCCTGCAAGAGCCAAAGTCAAAACAGGCCAACATTTCTACTGTTTTTTTCTTTGTTTTGCACCTTCAGTGCAGATTTTAAAATCTGTTTTCTTTTTTGCTTCATTTCTGTTTTCACCTAGTTCACCTACTAAGAGTGCTGACTTTTGGATGTCCAAACTTTATTCTGAAATTTCTATTCCATCTCCTATCTACTGTAGACTTCAGGATTTTTGTTCTGTCCCCATTTCTTACGGCCCATAAAGTCCAAGTTCTAAGCCAGAGAGTATCAGCAAATGCTGGATCTGCTGCATGCTTCGTTGCATGCATGTTTTCATACTATTTTTGTACCAGGAGGATTTCTCTGGCCACGTCGTCCTCCATATTGTCAGAAACAGACGTTGTCCGGATATCACCGTATCCTCTTTACGCCACATTGTTTGGGCTTAACTTGATGCTCCAACCTTTCCCATGATTAATTAGCCCAGGAAATAAGAAAAATAAAAACTATTAAATAAAAGAGGAAATACTTTAGCATCCAGTGGAATATAAAGGTGATTTACGAACTTTAAAGTCAGGATATTAGAAGTCCAGACTTACATCTTTAATTTGATCCTTCTTGGCATTGGAAACTTTAATTATTAATAAATTATCCCAGAAACAGTTGAAACAGACTTTGCTGAAAGTTAAGAAAGCATTCTTTCCCCTCCAACTAGGGTTCTGCAAAGCTCTATGGAAGGAACCATTCCAAGAGGTGGCCAGCAGGGTGATTGTGTGTGCTGTCTTCACTTAGCAAGAACCAAATAAGTTCCTCGTTTTTAGGAATTTTCTAATTGCCCAGTGGGAAAACTGTGAGTTTTGATTAGTCCTAAGAATAGGTCAGGAGGTTGTAAATGTGTCATCTTTCTGACTGGACTTAGTCCTCTCTTCCCCAGAGAGTCTGAGGATTCCAGGCAAGGATTTGGAAGTCCAGTCTAAGAGGCAGAAGCTTTCTACTTTATTTAACAAAATAGTTCTTGATCTTCTTCAGAAGCTATTGAAGTAAACATTTTCCTTATTAATACTCATTTGTTGACGAAGAAGTCATCACTTAAATGTGGATCACTGCCAACCATTTTCTTTTTTCAGGGACTGAAGTAACAAAAGAATGCAAGGAGAAAAAAAGCTCAGTTGGACAAAAATACAGCATAACAAAAAATATGTGTGTGGACTCCAAGTGGGGAGAGCTTTCTAAATGACATGTCAGAGTTAGACAGTCTAACCAGCGTGAACGTAGAGAAAGGACAGGCTGAGTGTGAGAAGATAGTACTTGGCACTGGCCCACTATCTAGGGGGCAATTTGCACGCACTGGCTCATTCCATCCATACCAAGACCCAGTGAAATGGTGCTATTGTCTCTATCTTATATATAAAGACCCAGGTTTAGAGTGGTAAAATAACTTGAGTAACAAGTAGTGGGGAAACATGTATATCTGACAGCAGAGCCTATGATTTTCCACTACACTATACTGTCTCTTAAGTGTTCAGTACAACTTTCCACTGTAATAGATTCTAGTTCCTGATCTGGGTAAAACACAGACATAAGGAGAAAGAGTAGCTGGGGACAGAGAATATTCCAAATGACTGCCATAAGCAATTTGTCATTTCTTCTGTTGGTGCAAGTGCTAAGAAGGTCAAGGTATAGTAAGATGCAAGTAATATTTTATCAAGGCCTTCTTGTCTCCTTGATGGTAGTGTGTTGTAAATTCTATGGAAATTAAATCTCTTTTGGGATTTAATTGCAACAAGCATCTCCTTATTTGGCATAGCAAAGCTTTCCTTCAGTATGTCCACAGAAATATGAAGGACAGCAGGATGTAACAAAGCATTAACATCTGCTTCCTTAACAATTTCTTCTTTAATGAAGTCATGCATGCCAAATACGTTTGACTCGTTATCACTCTTGATACAGTCTGATACAAGTTTAACCAGCAAAGGTTTTCAGCATCAGGAAACCACAGAGGAAATGATGTCGCGGCACACACGATATCCGAACAGCCACAAAGCAGAACAGCAGTTGATAAATGTGATGATTACTCAGCCCTCTCCCATGAGGAAGCAATATCATTTGTTTGCTTTATGTCAGCCATTCTAGAGAACCATAACCACCCAGGAGGCAGTCAAGCGGCAGGCCTGTGGCCACAGAAAAATCATGGACACCACACACTACATCCTCCTTGCACCTGATTCATCATTCAAAATATGTGCTCAGGTTCAAGACAGGAGAGAACCATTGTGATAATTAACATGTTTCTAAGTTTCTAAGACTTAAAAGCACTAAGGTGACGGTTCCAAAATTCAATAAATTCTGTGTTTTCAATTTACATTTTTATTTGATTTTCATGGGAATTTGTGTTGGTGGGGAAATACTTTACTTGTTGCAGGCAGATGCATGTTTGCTCTAGGGCAGGCGATAAGAAGAACTATTTTAGGAAGGAGCCTGTGTGACCAGGCATGGGGGAGATATTATTGATAAGCATGAGCAGGGTCAATGATAACTTTGTGGGCAAGTGACCCTTTGGATATGCCAAGAGATTTTTATCACTGAGAAAGGGCTGAGTCTTGTATATATAATTTTGGCTTGAATTAGATGGGGTGTGGGGAAGAGGGATAGGGATGTTAATACGTAGCAACTAAAACTGAGAGACATGAACCCAGTCAAGATTAGGCCTGAGCCTCTCTCTGACACATATTTGTTTTCCCAGCTGACCTGGCTCATAATTCAATCACATGTCATCAACCTACCTTACAGACACATTTTCAGCCTAGATACTCACGGCGCCATCACATCTCAATGGAGCAGGCAGCAAAGTGGTTCTTGCCTCTGCCTTGCTTGAGTACCACGGGAAACACTGCCTTCCGAATTCTGCCTGTGTAATGTGTCTCTCTATTTACATCCATGCTCTCTCTCTCTTTTGGACTGATACTTGACATTGCCACTCTGGTTTGCACATTTTCCTTCTGCTCACAGTGAAGACTTTCCTTAATGTTGAGCCCTGTGATCAAATACACTTTGTATTTGGCCTAGTCTTTAAATCAAACTGTATACTGTCTGTAATAGGTTGACTAATAGCCATCCAAAGATATCAAGTTCTAATTCCTGATATTTGTAGATGGTACCTTATTGGGAAAAAGAGCCTTTGCAGATAAAATCAGAATTTTAAAATGGTAAGATTACACTGGACTATTGGGGTGGGACCTAAATGCCATCACAAGTGTCCTTATAAGAGAGGCAAGTGGAGATAGTAGACACACAGAAGAGGAGGCAGCAGTGTGACCAGCCAGGCAGAGAATGGAATGATGCTGCCACATGCCAAGGAATGCCTTGAGAAGCTGGAAGAGGCAAGGAGAAATTCCCCCCCTAAAGCCTTCAGAAAGAGTGTGATCCTATCAACATCTTAATTTTGGGCTTCTGGCCTCCAGGACTTTGAGAGAATAAATATCTGTTGTTTTAAACAATCCAGTCTGTAGTAATTTGTTACAGCAGCCTTAACATACACTGACTCCCAGCCCTGGAGTTCCACCTAGATAAGATCATCAGGAGCTAGAATATTCAATTTAATTCATGCACTCCTATGTAAACAAAAAGGACCTCCTAAAAAATAATCAAACAAAAACCTTTCCCAATGTTATAATCCAAATGAGACTCAGGGTTGCTACATAATGGACACAGGAATATTTTGAGCAGTAAACAATCATGATAAAATCAGCTGTATGGTATTTTATCGTGATTATTTTTTTTGTGATTGTGGTATTTTATTGTGATCGTTGTTTTAATCTTATTTTTGTACCCTTTTTAACTAGCTTTTCTACTCTCAATAACCTGGGAGATACTTAAAATCAAATACTGTTTTCACAGTAAATTTAACTTTTTTCTACCTTAGTGATTTGTTTATACAAATTACCTGAGCTCAAGCACAGGTTGGTGCTTCATGGGGGATGTGGGCCATGAGATGGCAGATGCATATTATCCTCACTATTTTGGTTCATTTTTAAGACCCAATTATTTTCTGATGACTCCTTAATGTTGACTTTCTCAAGTTTTTCCTTCAAGTCTAAAGGCGTAATTTGTGAGTGTTCTGTATTTTCTTGTAACATAAGAGTACTCAGAAACTAAAATAAGGAGATGACGAACATTTGAAAGGTATTTCAAAAGATCCTGGTCTTATCTGAAAGTGTTGACTAGCAAGAGGAACATTTAACAGTTTCAGTTCTGACACTAATCAGATGAGAGGGCTTGGGCGAAATATTTTTAACTTCTCTAGACTTTGATTCCCGCACCGTTAAAAACTCGGTAGCCTTATTAAGAAAATTATATGAGTTAAAATATTTTCACCTGAACACCCTAAGAGATTCTCAAGGTCAACAGTGTGCCCCCAAAGTCACTAGCTCAAACCTGTTCCTCCCGAGTTCCCTACCAGCCAGTGCCACCCCCTTTCACTCAGTTTCCCATGTCTCACACCTGGGAAGTCTCCTTGACTCTTCCCTCTTTCTAACAGCTTGCCACCCTTGCCCCTCGGTCAAGTTCAATTCCTTACCAAGTCCTATCACTTGTCCATTCATTGCAGCACTATTCACAATAGCCAAGACATGGAATAAGTGTCTGTCAGTGGATGAATGGATAAAAAAAGCAGTATGTATATACACAATGGAATACTCTTCAACCTTAAAGGAGAAGGAGATCCTGTCATTTGTGACAACACGGATGAACCTAGAAGATATCATACTAAGCAAAATAAGCCAGGCACAGAAGACAAATACCACGTGATCACACTTACATGTGGAATCTAAAGAGAGTTGAATTCTTAGAAGTGAGAGTCGAATGGTGGTTGCCAGCAGGTAAAGGGGTGAAGGTGTTGTTGGGAGACGTTGGTCAAAGGGTATAAACTTCAGTTAGGTAGGAGGAATAAGTTCAAGAGATCTGTTGTACAACATGGTGACTATAGTTAATAACAACATCTTGCATTTTGAAAAATGCTCAGAGAGTAGATTTTAAACATTCTCACCACAAAATATGATAGGTTTGTGAGGTAATGTATATATTAATATTAATTAGTTCAATTGAGCCATCCCATAATGTATACAAATTTCAAAATATCACACTGTGCAATATAAACACATAATTTTTGTCTATTAAAAAATAAGGATAATCCATCTGAGTGGACTCTCTGATGCTCAAATCTGACCACGTCGTTCTCCTGCTTGGTGTTCTCCACAGCCCCTCTGTGACAGCAGTGGGTCCACCCAAGCGTCCAAAAGCACCATTTATGCTTTTACTGGCTTGCACAATGTTTTGTAATCATTTTCAGTCTTTATTGCCAAGACTGAAAATTTAGAGATTTCACATATAAACCTGGATTTATGAATTTTCATGAAAAACGAAAGAGTCTGGAATCCCTGGATCCAACTTACACGAGCTGAGAGGCAGCTCTTCTCTTCAGCTGTGGCATGTGTCTCCTGTGTTCCACAGCACCCACCACTGCCTACTGCTGGTCGCCAGCCTGATCCACTCTTGGACCTCATCTGCCTGGCACCTGTAGGTATTTGAGCTGTGACTTTTGCTCTGTAGGATAAAGTCCACACTTTTTAGCATCGACAAAAATCCTTGATGTTCTTGCCCTGGACTATTTTTCCCCATCTCGTTTCACACAAATGTAGCGTCAAACACTAGTAGAAGATTCCTGAACACCACACTCTTTCAAACCTCCTTGACTTTTAATATGTTTCCACTCCCCCCCACACACATATCCAATGTTATCTTCTTTGAAAATATACATCTTGCAAAACTCTATTTAAATTAAATGGCATTACTTTTGTGAAGTTTTGTTTGGTCAGCCCAGAGCAATATCAGTGCTTCCTTCCTAATCCTACACACATTAAAGCATTCATCATGTTGGTTTATAATCATCTGTGGACATACAGTGCCTGACTTAAAAAAAAAAAAAAAGCCAGTTACATCCTTAGCTTCTAGCACAGTAAGTACCTGGAATACATAGGTGTTAAGTGTTGGGTAAAAAAAATAAACACATTGAAGTGCTTATCCACTATTTGGCACATAGCAAGTGCTAATATATTTGATTTGACTTGCAGTAAATAGTATTACTTAATCAAGGAGGTAAAAGATCTCTACATAGCCTGGAGTTTAATATGAATAAACTCCACTTTGGATCCCATTAAAAGAGAATGCAATAGCATCATAGTGTAGTGGCTAAGAGTGTAGGCTCCAGAGTCAGACTTTCTAGGTTAAAATTCTAGTTCAGCTACTTGCCAACTGCTTAGTTTGGCAAATGTCTTTCCCAACTCAGTTTAATAATCTGTAAATGGGAAATGTGCCTGTTTCAAAGGTTATTGAGATGATTATATGGGTATTTATAAAATCCTGAACAGCATTTGGCACACATCATTAAATAAATTTAGCTGGGATTATTGTTACTGTTGTTATTATTTTGTTGTTTAAAGCCATCTTCATCAAGAAGTCTCCCTTGGGTAGCAACCCCATGGATTGGACCTGTAGAGCAGCACTGGAGTGAGACAGCTATATTCCAAGATGTTGCACTTTACTTAGATAAGGTAAAAAATATATAGTTGTAAAGTCCTATTTTCCTATAAGTGGATATTTCAGGAAACTCCTCTTTTCCTTCAATCCCAATTTAGTCCTATATGAAATTACTTAACTAAAGAAAAGCTATCTTAAACAAAGTCAAACAAGATAGTATATACTTAAAACAATAGTAAAATACCATCTATTTATAACATTTGTTAGCATGCATATTCTTAAATAAGAACAAAATTTTCAAGGGTAAAAAGAGACACATAATTTCTACCTTAAAGGTAAAGGCATACATTCACATATCTATTTGAAAAGGGTTTAGTCAATGTATATACAAAGAAATTTAAAATGTATCCATTTTGTGACTCTGTTTTAAAGAAATAATTTTAACAAAGGAAAAAGCCTTAAGCATAAAAGTGCTCATTTCAGTATGTTTGTACCATTGTCTTCTAATTGATAATAACCTAAATGTCCAAAAATAGGATAAAAAATAATAATACAAATATATAATAGAACATTGATGAAATATTGAAATTGTGTTCACAAATTTATTTAACATAAGAAAGCTACTAAATAAAAATATAGAATACCAATTCATATGAATAAGATAATCCTAAATATTAAGGTGAAAAAAAGAAAGGAAATATATACCTTCCTCATTTTGTACATAGGCATTTAGAACCACAACGTTCCTAGGGTAGGCAAATTCTCTTTCTGCTTATAGTAACTAAACATTTCCACCCTACGATCCATGCATTTAGAACTAGGCAAAAAGGTTACAACACATTGATAGCTACACTGTCAAAGATCAAAGTCAGAAAAGCTCAGCTCTAATCTGAACTGGACAGCTAATTTGGAAGAAACCACGCCTAAATGGAAGGATATAGTTACTTTTTCCTAGCCTCAGCGCAAAAATCAGATATGAAGGACACAAAAAAGTTTTAGACGGAATAGTCTTCATTTGCCAATAAATAAAGGTGTGTGATGGAAAAGAACTATAAAGGACTTGGGACTCACCTAAATGAAAATTGCTTACAAGAGAGGAGAACAGTCCAGTGAGCTAGATCCCACTGCTGAAAATGAAGAAGGATACTTGGCAAACAGTTTCCAAAATGCTGCAGCTTTATATCAACTAAGACTAGGGAACCAACAACTGTGAGTTAGAAATGCAAAAGTGAATTTATATCTCTTGGATAAGCTAAAAAATAACTTTCAGGGGACAATAATAATAGATTTCCTACTAAACAAATCATGACACCTTTGTACATAGCGTGGAAAAGTATACCGCAGAAGGCAAAAAAGTAATCTCACAGGTCAAGAAATCCTTGTACGGAGAAAAAGTTACTGCCTTAGCTAACAGTGAGCAAAGGAATCACTAACAATAACATAATACCACCTCTACTAATATATTATTCATTATTTGACAGTCCATGGGGGCCTCACCTGTTTCTCCAAATACAATATAATAGTGTAGCCTTTTCAATCATGCACAATACTGTCTCGAGAGCCTTGAGTAAGTACCTCATTCATCTTTCACCTGCCATGTAAGTGCTGTGCCTTGCTTATATATCATTCTTTGTTTTCTTAGTGCACAGTCCTTTGGCAATGGGTACTAACCCCACCCCTGATGAACAAGCTTGTTCCTCACATAAAAATCCCTATTCCTGACTGTGCAGTCAGTTACAGTGTGTATCCGCATGGGCGTGGTGAGACAACCTATTGCTGGTGTCCTCCAAAAAAAATCTGGTAACTCAGCTGTGGAACCTCTGGTTTTCTTTTACCCTCCTCCAAATGTAATATCTCTCCATGAGTTATTACACTGGAGTATAAGACATTGACCTTTACAAATGTCTTAGAAAGTGTTGAGTGCCTGAGGTATGCAGATTAGCATACATTAGGTAATACAGTTGACCCTTGAGCAACACGGGTGAGTCCACTTAAGTCAGATTTTCTGCTAACTCTGCCACCTCTGAGGCAGCAAGACCAACCCTCCTTCTCTTCTTCCTCCTCCTCAGCCTACTACTCATCATGAAGAAGCTGAGGATGACAACATTCATGATGATCCATTTAGTGAGTAGTAAATATATTTTCTCTTCCTTATTATTTTCTTAATAACATTTTCTTTTCTCTGGCTTGCTTTTTTGTAAGGATACAGTATATAATACAGATAACAGACAAAATATGTGTTAATCAACTGCTCATGTTATTGGTAACGCTTCCAGTCAACAGTAGGCTACTAGTACTTAAGTTTGGGGGAGTCAAAAGTTATATACAGATTTTTGACTGTGCAGGGGCCAGGTGGTGGTCAGCACCTATAATCCTGTGCAAAGTATTTTGTATAGATTGTTTCCCTTCATTGTCCATTAGCCCGAATTTACTAACAAAGAAACTGAGGTAAGAGATGCTATCTAATTTTCCAAGGTCCCCCAGCCAGTTTAAGTGGCAGAGCTGGCATCTGACTTGGGGCTGCCCAGTGCTAGGGCCGAAGCTGTCCATCCCCATCTATATTGTCTTCTGATTATCGTCTTCCTGATTGCAAAGTTCTCTGTTACTTCACCAGGAGCTGACTGCTGTCCCTCTCAATAAAGTTCTATACTCTTCCACTCTTTCTGGAGGATACCTTGACTTAAAAAATGTATCCTTGCAAATCAAGACTGTAAGAGGGTTTGAGGCAGTAGAAATAGAAAAAATTTTATTTCTCCATGGAAAAAATCTCGGACTTTCATCAAAAACACAGTGATTTTGTGAACTAGAGACTTGCATTAAGTATGCCAAAAAACAGGGTTTTCAGGTAGGTATAAACAATTTATAAGGTTTTAAGAGATTACCACTAGGAGGGATCTTATGAGCCAAGCATGGGGACAAAAATGTCAGAATGTTCTGGTGAATTCCAATAGTTAAAAGAGAGAAAGGCAAAGAAAAAAAAGGCTGGGAAGGCTTGGTAGTAAAGAAAACTAGAGATCCCTTCTGCTCAATGTCTTTTATGACCCCCAACATGTTATGCTGGCCACTATACAACAGGTAGGATCTTTTCTAAAAGAAAAAACTTTCACAAAAAAAAAGCGAGGAAGCAGGAACTCAAAAGGTTAAGAATGGGTAAGGGTTCTAAGCCAATCTCTCTCTACTAGATGGAAAATGCATGGTATCATTTGGATACTGGGATTCTACAAAGATATCTTCAGATAATACATACCTGTAATAGTATACTCTAAAGAAAGGTCTCACATGTTTCATTCATTCATTCAAAATTAAGAATCTTCTGCATCACTGCTTCTCAAACTCTAGTGGGCATAAGAATCCCCTGGACAACTGGTTTAAATTTGCATTTCTGAGACTGCATTTCTAAGGAGCTCCCTGCTGATGCTGATGCTGTGGGAACATACCTTGAGTAGCAAGAATCTATGTAATGTGATAATTGCATGACAAGACTACCGGATGCACAGTCCCAAGAAGAGAAAGCAAGGCCAGACTGCAAAGAGAAGTGGAAAGCAGGAACTGGACAGAGCTCCACAACAGCTCCTGTCTCAGAAAGCCCTGCACTAGACAAGCATTTCCAGTGGCAACTACATTGAGTACCTCTAGAGCTTTGACATGCTGATGAAAATGGGCCACTCCTTTACAGTGGCAGAATAGATGTTTAAAGGGGTTTTCCTTCTTGTTTTCCCAAACCAAACAGAAATGTTTGTTAATGTCTTATCTGTTTCTAATTTGTCTGTTTTAAAAAATAAAAGATATAAAATTGGTTCCAATAGAAATTTAGCTTTCATGCATGAGATAAATATACACATAACTTGTTTCTATATAGTTATATGTAAGTATATATTTATAAAACATATATGAAATGCATATTCAAATTGCATTGTACTGACTTCACAGAAGAGAGCAGTAACCAACTGGCTGCACTTGGATCTCAGATTCCAGGACATCATATTCAGCCCTAGATCTTAACAGGAGAGAGAAATGGCCATGAATGCCAGATAGACACAAATAGGGTCAGATGTGCAATGGCCATCTGCACTGTCCTCCCGCTTGCTAGTGCTCCAAGTGAAGAATCCCCCCTTGTATACTTTATATTTTCAGATTAAGGGAACAATATAGGCAATCGCATGCTCATTTTTTGCCTTAATTTAGACTTAAGTCTTAATATCTTTTTATTTTCTTCACATAGTGTCTGGTCTTCTTTTTTCTTATCTTAATTTTATTGCTCTGTTTCAGTGTTTATTATAAACTGCCTTGAATCCTTTTGAGAAGCAGAGAAGAAATACATACATATTGATCTATTTGTTGATTCCACCAACAGTTTCTGAGTGCCTGGTAGGTGGTTGGCACCGGCATAGAGGTGAATAGGATCCTGTGTCATGCAGATGCAAACAGTAAGCAGACAATTGTGGCACACAGTGGTTAAGATGCAATATTCTCAACATGTCTGGATAAATGCGAGGTCGTATATGAAATGAGTAACTCTAGCATTTCCCAGAAAGTCGTAGTTTAGGGTTCTTTTTGTAAACAAAAAGTCTTAAAAACAAATAGAGATTTCCAGTGGTTTAGTGACTTAATTGAAATTCAGAATCAGAAGTAGGGAGTACATTACAGCTGAGGTCCCCAATCCCTAGGTCGCCCAGTACAAGTCATGGCCTGCTAGGAAAACAGGGCTGCACGTTGCCGCCGGAGCTCCTCACCCCCGACACCCCCCACCCCGGCCCCTGTCTGTGGAAAAATTTTCTTCCACGAAACTGGTCCCTGGTGCCAAGAAGGTTGGGGACTGCTGTATTATAGGGAATTAGACACTGTTCCTGTTAAAACAAAATAAACCTCATTCTCTCTTAGAGTGCTGTGACTTCAAAGAGACAGAACATTCCAGAGGGTAAGCAGTCATGTGCTCAATGATAAGTTGAGGGAACAGTGCATTAGTGCATTGTGTACCTTTCTGCACATACAACAAGAAGAAGGAAAGAAAAAGCCACAGCCCCTATTCCTGCTGGGGAGAAACGGAGAGAAAAACTGCTAAGCACCACCAGGGTGGGCACCTAACCAGCCACTCCCACGGCCCTCACCTTCTTTCAAATTTGCATCAACTGCTGCAGGAACTGAAATCAGAGAGGTTAGGTTACTTTCAAATGTCACAAAGAAATGGCAGGGCCAAGATACCAGCTCATTTACTTTCCTCTAAAACTAGAGATCTTGTACCCAGGGCTAGTTGAATGCCTAAGGGTCAGCCTTAAGGAGACATACCTGATGTACTTACGAACTGGTGTGGCCCCCAGTTTTCAAAGTGGTTCAGAAGCATGGTGGCATTTAGTTAGCTTAAAGTTCCAATAATCCTATAAAAAGTGTTCATCAAAAACTCTGCCAGTTTGCTTTCTCTATTTGGACCCCACGCTAGCTGATCTCAGAAGCAAATCTCTTACACAGCACTATTGGTAGATTCATTTCAGATGGCAAACGTTACTTGAGAGCACAGATGTTGTTTATGATTTATAGGGTTTATAAATAATGTTATCAGATTGAAGGATATAGCCTCAATGTGTCACATGGACATTTTATTGATCCAAAAAAAAAAAAAAAGAGAGAGAGAGAGAGACAGAGAGAGAATACTTCACCTCAAAGGGGCAATTTGAAAAGATGTGGTAGGGAAAAAGAAGTAGCAACGTGGTAATTCATCTTAGAGAACAACTATATAGGTATTGAACACTATATATAAATGTATTCCCAAAAATACGTACAATAATTATTTATCAATAAAAGAAAAGAAACGAAATCTGTGGATAAATCATGTGGTTTTAGAATGCTCATTCCATTTTCTGTCTGGACCAGTGTGATTCCAAAACAACCAGTGGAGAAGTGAAAAAGTTTATTTTCATGCGACTGGCTTGACTGCTTTTTGGAATTGACTATATTTGGTCTAAAACTGACTGTTTTCTCATTGAGTGAGCCAACATTCCCAAGGAGCATTTAAATGAACTATATCGTCACAGGATGGGAATGGCTGAGCACTGCACCAAGGTCTATTTTCACTTGATTATATGTGTATTTATTATGTAAAAATAGAGCAAAAATATGACTCTGCCAAGAGACTCCCCTACATTATAGTATAAGCGTACTAGGATTTCTTTAAATTGAAGAGCTGCATGCTTGTTTTGTTTTCACAGCTGTCAGCCTTTTTTATGTATAATTATTTTCCCCAATTGGTTGTTATTCATTGTTTTTATTATCTAGGAGAATTTACTGGTAGCAAAATGTGCTTGTTGGCAACCCCCAAAAAGGAAGTCCTCAACTCTGTCAATCTGTGGTGGATGGAAACATTCAAATCTGTAAAAAAAAAAAAAAAAATGGACTGGGAAAATGGCCTAAACACAGGCCAGCTTTCCTCATATTTAAACGGATAGGGTTTCTTCCCTTAGTTGAAGGCTCTATAAGACCGTCTTTCATCTGGGACCAGAATATATGTATGCAATACTAAAATCCCTCATGAAAGGACATTCTTGAAATGCTTCCAACTCTGGAAGTCTCATTGGGAATCATATTTTCAACTTCAAGCTATGTAAAACAAAATTTCAAAACCTTCCATCTTTTCACAGATTGTACACACATGCATAAACAGGGACAGAAGAAACTTTATCCTCACTGTAGCAACTGCAAACTAGAAGATATACTCCTCGGAGGCAAGGAATGTCCAGGTTATAGGAACAGAATGAAGCCACTTAAGAAAATGGTCAATTATGGAATGTTCCGTGCATAAGTATGTCCATTAATTAAGAAATGAACTGAAATTACTAATGGATTTCATAATGGCCACCAACCGGCTGCCAGTTGGCTGTAGCTTGGTGACAGATGGTAGTGACTGATCTGGACTAGATTTGACCTAGAGATAGTCCATCATTTATAAAATTGCAGTCCCAAATAAAATTCCATGCATTGCAGCATTTCACCATTATGTCTTACAGTGAGATGCTCTGATAGCGTTCCTTCTCTGCCACCCTTGTTGCAGACAGCAAACTATTCAAGGGCTTAAACACACAGTAAAGAGAATCCATAATACATCTCAGGAGATGAACAAAATGCCTCAACTTGAACGAATGTCATTTGAATGAGGCATAGTATAAAATAGGAGCTCTGTTTCACGCTAATCTTGTTTGTTACCTCCCAGCACTGAGATTCATCCCGTCACCTTTTTAAATCAAGAGGTACTCAATTACACAGCAATAAACAGATAGTGACTGTTGGGTTCTGTTTTAATCCATCAACACGTCCTCAAAGTGAAGAGAGCTGCTACAGACTGGCTCCAGAACCTGCCTACCTTAGGCTCTTGCATGAACGAGTCCCTGGAGTGAACACATCAAAAGTCTCAATTACTGTCATCAGACTCTGTTTCCTCATTGTTTGAGTATTTGGAAACATTACCCTTAGCTGTACTTTGGAAGATAAGGCTCGTAAAGACCGGGAAAAAATTCCTACTGTAATAAATCCAGGTAGAACCTAGAAAAATAGTTCAGGACTTTAAAATCTTATATGTAACAAGCTATAGATCTTCCTTCATGTTGTCAAAATGCCACATAGTTTTCTGTCCCATTTCAATGATGATAGGTAAGAGATGTCTTTTATTACAAAATATATACACTCAAAAAGCAAAAACATGACACAGACAAGTGGTATTTGGCCGTCTTAAGGTTATTATTTGCTTATTTCAAAAAGACAGAATATGGTTTTTAGCAAACTTTATATTTAACACATTACACTAATCTTAGTTTTTTAAACTTATGTTCAAACTGGAAGAAGCCAAGGTAATACTGTAGTCACTGTTTCTCATGCATGTCCACTGAGAGGCCCCAAATAGTGGAGAGGAATAAACAGAGAGTCCTCAGAGATTTGGGGGAGAAGCCTACAGAGCCCCAACTGTGAATAGAATGTCTTTGTATTCTGATACTTCATCCTAAAACTGTGTTCAAAGTTTTCATTTGATCCATAGCATATCCATTTTTCTATGGATTAAAAAAAACAACATTTAAAGTTGTTCTGTTATATAAAATTAATCCAAAGAAATGCGGCATATTTATCCCATTGCTTTGTGAACCCCTGCCATGTCCCTGTGTACCTCTGGATAGTTGTGTGCCCAGTTTGACATATCCAGATCTAAACAAATTCCTCAGTTGATAAGAACACTGAGGCCCAGAGAATTTGTGACTTAATCAAGGCCACATAACTCTAAAATCACATGAAATTAAGGTCTGGCAACAGGGGGACTAGAATCTAAGTTTGATTGTCACACCAAAATCGTGTGTGCTGTGGGTACTTACTAAGCAACGTGTCATCTGAGCTTACTGTGTTCTTGCTCTAGTCTTTGCACCTCTTGATTTCAGCCAGCTTTATCACCCCTTCATATCACCTTGTCCATCAGAGTTTCACGTTTACCCCAATTCACCCTCTGTGAGGATCCACTTTGGAACCCCATTCAACTTTTGAGTTTTCTGTCATGGGCTTTGATAGTCTTTTTCCTGACCCAGTTTTCAGCTTTGCTCTTGTTTAGTTGGCGGCTTGCAGAGGTCCCACACATTTTAAGGCCCCCTGGCTCTCCAGGGCTGGCTTCTGCTGGATATATTGCCAAAGACTACTATGTGAGCAGAACAAGCTGAACTGAAAGTTCCCGAGCATCAGAGTCAGCAGTGGAGAAGCCAACATGATGCAGATACCAGGCACCACACAGCTAGAACAGCAGCAGAGTTAAAGCGTAATAATAAATTAGAGATGAAGCAAAGAGCCTGGAACATAACAGGAAGTAGACTGGGATATAGAGGACTGAGGAACAGGGAAGAGAAAAAAAGGGCCAGACTGTTTCAGAAAGAATAGCATGTGCAAAGGCCCATATGCCAGAAAGTATGGTACAATCAATGCCCTGAAGGATAGAAAATGGTCCACAGGGAAAGATAACCCAGGGTGGTTGGCAGGTGCCAGATCACATATGGCTTTGTAAGCTACGTCAGGGGCATTGGAATTTATCCTAGGAATAATGAAGAGATGCTACAAAATTTGAACATACAGCATGATGAAATTTGCATTTTAGGAATGTTGCATAGGAAATCTCCAAAGCCTTGATTGCTTAAGGAACTACACTGAACTACTTTTTCAAAGTGATCTACCTTCATATCTGTAGTTTTAAATTTTATATTATATGCTCTTTGGAAGGAAAGACTATAAATAAACATTTTATCACCTATGATATTATAAGAATTTGTTCTTGGAGTTTGTGGCAATAGTGCAGACACTGGTTTGGGCACAAGTATGTAGAATCCATTTCAATAAGTATTATTTAAGACTGTGGTCCCCAACCCTCAGGCCATGGACTGGTGCCAGTAGGTGGCCTGTTAGGAACCAGGCTGCACAGCAGGAGGTGACTGGCCAGCAAGCAAACGAAGCTTCATTTGTATTTCCAGCTGCTCCCCATTGTTCACATCACCATATAAGCTCCGCCTCCTGTCAGATCAGTGGCAGCATTAGATTCTCATAGGAGTGCAAACCGTACTGTAAACTGGGCATGCGAGGGATGTAGGTGGCCCATTCCTTATGAATCTAATGCCTGACAACCTCAGGTGGAGCTGAGGCAGTGATGCTAGCACTGGGGAGCAGATGCAAATACAGATTATCATTAGCAGAGCAATTTGACTGCACAATAAATATAATGCACTTGAATCAACCCAAAACCATCCCCGTGCCCCTCACTGGTCCTTGGAAAAATTGTGCCAAAAAAGTTGGGGACTGCTGAGTTAAGACATTCAAAATTCTTTCATTGAAAAAAAAAAATGCCACTGCAGAATCACTTTAAAATGTTTATATCTATACCTAAATCTCCGAACTGCTGATAGCAATTTTAAATGAAAGGTCAAAAGCTGGTTTTCTCCCTTTTTATTGGACTATTATTAACCAGTCAGAAAGCCTAGCAGCTCATTTATCAGAGAAAAAAATATATAAATGCTTGACAGATGAAAGCTATAGCCAAAATGTTATGACTTTATTTGAATTACATTATATAGACAAAGCATGCCAATCCATCAGCCTCAAGTTACTGCCCTGTTACCTATGGTAACAGTAAGATATTTTCCTCATTACTTAATAATACCAAATCTCAAATAAGTATCACAACATGAAAAACAGATGTTAAAATGTGACACTCAAGGTCAGCTTACACTGCATACTTGTTCATTTTTAAGTGCCTGGTTACTTCTCAAAAATTGTTTCTGAAATTTTTGACAAGGTTTTGCTGGATTTGGTTGCAGGGATTAGAGTCTTCCCACACAGGTGAGACACAAAAAGGAAACTGACTTGTTATTAATGGAAGTAGCAATAAAATGAAAGAAACTAGTTTTTATACTAGAATGTTCATTGCTTTGCATGAAATATGATTTTACACAAATAACCAAAATCAAGGGCATAGTTCCTATTTTTATTTCAAACATTCTCACTTATATTCTCCCCTTACTGTGTATCAAGTAATCTTTTAAATCTTAAAGGGCTATCTTTTGTTTTAAATAAAAAATAACTTTTCACTATATTGGGCTACTATAGATAATATTTTTTAAAAAACTGAAAGATTTAAATAAAGAATAAGAAGAAAATAAAATTCCCATTATGCACCACACTCAGTAACCACTTCTAATGTAAAGTTAGTTCCGGATTTTTTTTCTCAGCATATTCACATTTATGTATCTATGTCTATAGATATTTTCTTGGAACCAAAACATGCAGTGAAAACCTTTCCATGCAATTACTCTTCATTTACAGTATTATTTTTAAATACTGAAGATAGTTCCCTGACATGGATATACTATCATTTATTTAACTAATCACTGATTTCTGCACATTTAAATCATTTCCAATGTTTTGGTTTTATAAATATTATAGCAATGAACAAATATGTAGCTTAAGCTTTCTACACATTCTTGATCACTTCCTCAGCCTAAATTCCAAGAAGTAAAATTTCTGGGTCAAAAGGATGCATGTTTTAAAAATTGTGGTACATAACTACTAAATTGCATCCAGAAAGATTGTAACAAATTACATTACTGCTAGAGGTGGGTAGGAGACATTTTTCGATCATACTGTTTTTTTTTCCTAGTTTGATACTATGCTTTATTGATTACAAGAGGCACATTTTTCCTACACATTTAATGTCTCTGAAATCAAGTCACATTTTATAATTGATGGCATATTGTAGTTTAACTGGTGGCATTTTTTTCTTTCTTGCTGATACTTATAAAACAGTGTTGCATCAGACAATTGATATCTTAAATTCTATAAAATATAGTATTTGCCTTTATGTATTGTGGTTGTATTTAATAGATACACAGGAGTTTTTAGTTTTTAAATAGTCAAATGATGTCTCCATTGGCTGTCATGGTCATGATTTCTCTAATTTTATGTAGTAAATACTTACCTATGCTTTCTTCTATTATTATATTTTACATTTAAATATTTAATAAAAGTAATCTCAAAAAATCATTTTTTCACAAATGATTAGCCAATTACCCTAATAATATTTACTGAATAATTCTTTTTGTGTTCATATATAATATTTAAAGCTTATTCTGTTTAAACATTACTCACTCCCATTATTTCAGTGTCTTAAACAAAACAATTTGATAGCTATCCATTGATCGATTAATTAAATTTGTAGTAACAAAAGTAGACTTTGGCGTGAGTTAAGGTTTTGACGTCAAAGTTTAGAGTGTCTGAAGAGATTATAGTTTTGTGGGTTAAACGCCAATCAGCCATTTGGGTCTCCTGACTTGTCACTGCTCAGTCACATTGTATATACTAGGACCCAGAGCAAACCAAAAGCTAGTGTTCCTCATTGCTGTTGGCCATTCTTCGGCTCCCTGGAATCAAGAAGCAGGAAGAACTGTGCTGGAAAGTCTCCCTACTTCAATACTCGGCAAAATTCCACCAGGGTGCAGCAGTATGTTAAAGGCGGGGACATGACCCCCACCCAGCTCATCAAGTGAGCTCTCACGTTTATCTTTTATAATGCCAGCGTCCAGTCAATGCACCCAACTAATAACCCTTAATAGCGGCTCCTCTGTGCCAAATACTAATGGCCAGGAGATGAATAGAAAAATATTTCTGACCTCAGAACACCAGGCAGTGAGAAAGAAAGATAAGTCAATAACAAGTACTACAAAATCCAAACCTTATTTTACTGATGTACACTGGGGGCGCAATAGGAGAACAAAGAAGAGAACAGTGGTCCAGGAGGAAGTTGGGGGAAGGCTGAAAATCACAAGGAAGAGGCATGTGGAGGATCCCAGTGCTGATGCAGAGTGAGGGGTACGGGGACTGGGGCAGCTTCAAAGCATATAACAGGAGACCAGAGTGAGGGTGTCAAAAGACAAGTCTGGGGAAACTGAAAAGGAGTCAGAAAATATAGCAAGGAGGTGGAATTAGGACTTGGGAACTCACTGAATATGGAGGTGAGGACAAGGAGAAATCTGGGCTGATTATCGCTCCTGTAGCTTGTATGCTTGGTAGAATGTGTGTGCCCATCCATTGAGATAGAAAACGCAGGAAGAGAGGCAGAGGTAAACTCAGTTTGAGACATGTTGGCTTTGAGTTGCTGTAAGTGAACATATCCAGTTGGATATGTGTCCATCCAGTTGGATATGTGTCCAGCTTGAAATTAGATATTAAAATATACACATAATTGGAGTTCAGGGGAGAGCCAAGCACATTGAACTACAAGTTACTTTAGTTCATTTGCTTTCCTAGTGAGAGTATCCTCGCGGGAGAAAGAGAGTTGAGCTTTTTTATTTGTTTTGTGGAAAATAAAGAGAGTGGATGGATGAAGCATGCCATAGGTGACATTCCTGTCATCACGCAGTCACAGACACCGGGTTCCTGAAGGGAAGGAGAAGGGCATGCCATGGAAGAGGGAAGATGCCTTCATGTATAAGAAGGCAGCAAAGGCAGGCTAGATGTGTCACAACTGTACCGACGAAGTCACAGCAGAAAAATGTTTCCTTCCCACCGCACAGCAACACCTGTCCCGTATTTGCTGCACTGACCATAAAGTGTTCATTACTTGTTGCATAACCGGAATGAATAGGTATCAAGAATGACCTATCTGAACTAAGTTGGTCTATTTTAAGAATAAAGGAGAGATTTTATTTTTTTTAAATTCTGTTTCAGTGGAATAAAAAGTGTGATTTTTATAATCCAAGCCACACCTTTGTAATTCTTTTTTAAACAACCTTAACTCCTAGCAAGAAGAAGGCAGGGACACCACAACTCACTTATTGTACGGACCTGTGATTTGCATCTGGATCTTTGGAATGTGATAGAAATTCAGCGTGCATTAGATTTTTCAATCATTAAACCAGGGTCAGAAGTGACCCTACTCATGGCGGGGAGTTTAGACTCATTAATTAATTGCCTTCATGGAAGGAGAAAAAGATGGGTGGAGATGTGCAAGTAGTAAGTATTTCATATATATATATTTTCATGTATGGTATAGCTTGACCTGCAAACATTCAAAGAGGTTCTAGCTTCTCCAGGGAGTTAGAATCAGCCTTCAACATGTCCAGAGTTAAATTCACTTCTGAGAACAAGTGTGTGTTAATGCAACTTAAGACTTAATTGATAACAGGCAGTGTGAACCCTATTATTTAAGACCTGTGCATTACTAAATAGTTTCATTAAATAATAAAGAGGAACTTTAAAAAGAAAAACAAAGAAAACCCACACAAGCACATGGTTTTCATTTGGGGAGGAGGGGCCGGAGAGGCTCTGCTGTGAGGTCGACTTCATGGCTTCAGGCAAAACTAGGAGATTAACCAGAAACTGCAGCAGAACCATAGCTCTCCATTTTTAGAGACACTTAACTCAGTGCATGACACATCTCAGGGGATCTTTTGAATTTTTTTTTTGGAGGGCGAATAGTTAGGTTCCTTTTGTTTCTTTTTTGTTTCGTTTTCAATAATTAATATTAGCTAATGAATGTCACCATGGAAAATGGCATAAAGTTTAAAATGTTTCTTAATTTAACAACTTCAGGTAGTTTTCTATGTGGCAAATGGAAGGTAGACGCGAAATGATGTCCTCAAATGTGGTCAAAATGTCTCCTTTCCAAAAGGGGGATGAGAATGTGAAGCAAAACATAAAGCATGGTGTGGCGGAGGGCCGGGGCGGCGGGGGGGCAGTGGAGAAGGTGGAGGCTGGAAAGAAACAGAATAAATAATTTGAACAATTCTAGATACAACTGACACTTCCCAGACAAATACTCAAAGTGACCATGGCTAGATGCCTAAGTGCAGAGTAGGATTTGCACCTGCTACGGGATATTACGTCCACTTCTATTTTGGTTAAGGCCCAAAGGTTAAACACAAAATAAATAGGTGGCTGAGGGTCCATACCATCTTTGTAGGACTTGCAAGGCAGTGGCGAAAACTGGTTTTGTAACCCTTAACACCTGCCTCAGGGGTATGAAGTTGTTGGACTATGGTGGCATTTATTACAGTAACACCCCTGGCCATGTAGGTAGGGAAGAACCACTTCTTCCTATTCCCCAGCTTAATCAGAGAGGCTTGCAGAAGACAACTAAAAAAGACGGGAGGTTTATCAACTTTACAGGATTCAGAAGGGGCTGAGGGAGTGCCAGCAGGCCAAGCGCAGGAGAGGCTCTGTCTGAGCCAAGGAACCTGCTGTGGGACTTTCTGAGTGGGAACCTCCCACAGTGATCCACAGAAGCACACTGCAAAGAGTCAGCTCATGACAGCCTCCGCTCCAGAGAGGGTCTACACCAGACCACCCAACGCCAGCCAGGTGAAACTTCTTACGTCCGCTCTTCCGGGTCCCTCCCCTGGCAGGTAGGTGGGGTAAGTAGTGCAGGACAAGGGACAGGTAAGGAAATGGGACAGAAGCCAACCACATCCCCCTCCTCCATCCTCCACTGCAGGCTTCTGAATTGAAGTGGGCCATGTTGGGAAAAAATAGGAGCTTTCATTCTAAAATAAGTTCAGAGATTTTTATTATTTCACTGTGTTGACATATGAATTACATTTTAGACACATCTTGTGACTAAAAGTGATGTAAGAGACATTTTATTATTAGGTCACTAAAAGAGTTATGGGATCTCCCCAAGATTCAGAAGCAGGAAAACCTAGAGGTTTCAAAAGAGTAAATTCACGGCAGCACGCTCTGAAGTCTGCTCCCTAAGTTTAACTCTAGGGAGACGTGAGGCCTGCGTATGCCAAGGGTGCCGCAGGGGACCTGCCACCCCAGGTAAGAGACTCCATCCTTCTCTGAGCCACATTCAAAGGCTAAATGCTGAAATGTTGGATTCAATATCCCTTTTTGGAATGGTAGCATATAATCGATAGTTCTAATAAATATAAGAAAAGAAACAAATATACTTTCATTTTACATGGACAGCATGTCTTTAGAAGCAAGAGTTGCATACTCAGTCCACGTTTTATATAATCCTAAACTCTCTTTTTCTCTACAGCGGCAACTAGTAGTTTTCCTTCCATACTGTATTATGCTTTGGGAGGCTTCTGCAATACCCTACAACAAATGACGGTGAAAAAAACCAACTATGTGTAACATATAATGTGAGATATATGTTACTTTCCAGCTCTGTCTGATGAAACACAATATGCTTTATTTGGCTAGAAAATACATCTGAATCTGTTCCTATAAAATTACTTGTGGTTAAAAGGAGATGGGTTAGATTTTTTATCAGACCTACTGGCTGCTCTGTTGGTATTGCCCCTATAACAAATAGCATTCCTAAAAGTTACAAGATGAATGTCTAGCAATCAGTACAAAATAATTTGAATACTCAATCATTGATCCATCATTTAAAACCCCTACTTATCAGGCAAAGATGCTGTAGTCTATGCACAGTAAAGGGCCACAAAGTCAAAGTCGACTTCCAGTGCCAGCCCCATCCCTTAGGACTGGGCCACCTTGTAAGTCAGCCTGGCCTGAGCCTTGGTTTCCTCATCTCTAGGCCATGGTAAGGACTGAATGCGAGTGAGGATACAAAAGCCTCTGCCACGCTGTAGGCACTAGCTGGGTGCGGGCCAGCGATGCTGCCCAGGAACCCAAAGACACAGGAGACTGGATACTGTGCTCAAAGAGTTCACAGACCTATGATCTAGGTGGGCATACATAGAAGCATTTAAACAATGATTTCAAGTTCAGATAAAAACAGAACTCACAAAATAATATGAATTCAACGAGTGGTTCAAAGAATTAGTGGTAAGATTCCATAGGAGGCAGTGAAATCTGAGAGCAGTGGCATTTGGGTTTCAAAAGAGTAGGAAAAAGGAGCTTGGTGAGGGGGACTGGATAGGAGAGAGGGATGGGTATGGCAGTGTTTAACATAGAGCTTGCAAACTAGTGGCTACACTATAACATTTCAGGACAAAACCCTGATTTCCAGCTTCTCTTTTAGCCCCTGGGACGACATACGAGTTGTTCCCCTAGGTGTGAAGAGGAAGGTGCCTTGGCTAGGGCACTGCAGCGATCGTGGCTCTGAGTTTCTCAGGCCCACTGGCCGTCGCTTACTGCCTGGCCTTGGTCGGCATTTGGGACTGCTAATCTCTGACGTAGAAGTCTCACTGACCTTGCTAACCAGTGATCCAAACCAAAGTGAACATCAACCTACTTGGTAACCACACACTACTTGCTATTCCTACCTTTACCCCATGCCGCTGGCAGTAACTTACCTTCTAACACCTTGAGGGCTGCATTCCACACTCTAAGCATAGAAGAAACACGCGCGAACCACACGCAAACCTTGAGGTTTCTTTCTTTCTTTTCTTTTTTTATTTTTTGATGGCATCTTTTCAAATAAAACCTCCTGAAAGGAATTTTCTTAAATTAATTCTGGGGGTAGGGGAGGGGAAAATCAAACAATAATAATCAGTGCTCTAATGAGCACTGAGGCTGATATTTCAATAAGTGGATAATTATTTGCTAGACTCTCCATTCAAATAAAATTATCTAGTTGTACCATCTCTTTTTTCCTGGACTAGTTCTTAATGTGATTATAAAGTTTTCCTCATTTCTTTTTGTTTAGGTATGATTTTAGAAATCTCTGTCTTTCTGTCTCTCTGTCTCTCTCTCTCTCTCTCTCACACCCCTTAATACTTAAAACCACCCCATTATCAAGATCAAGAGGAATAAGGATGAAGGAGGAGAGGGTGGAAGGAAAACTTCAAAGATAAGGTCTCTGGGGTAAAACATTAAAAGCTTTACGCCCCTTGGTGCCTCTTACTCACTGTCTATAAAACATAGGCTGGGATTGTATTTGTATTATTTCCATAAACTGTAAGATGGATCACAAATAACCTGTTCCTAATATACAGAGAACAAAAATTTACAAATGGCTTGTTTCTCTGTAAGTAAAAGCAAATTCAAGGTTAAGTTTATAGAAATGTCTTACATTCTAAAACATTTTCTGGAATGGGAGAGAAATAGGTGGCCCACCTTATACCTAACATGCAGTGAATGCTTCATAACCCAGAGGCAGACGTGGTTATTACAGTGAAGAGTGAAGCTTGGAAGAGAGGGGTGACATCTAAGAATGATTTCTTAGGGAGTTTGCTAAGTGTGTTGTAGTGTACATGTAGCCCTGCCCCCTTTTCAAGAAAGTTTCAATAAAGACGTATGTTACTCCCATACTTCCAATACCATTTGGAGTAAGATTTTTGTTTCTTTTGTCTGAGAAAGTCTTTGAGGCAATCTTCAGTATGTGGTAACCCAGTGGTTCTCAAAGTTCATCCCCGACCCCTGACTGGCATCGGCAGTGCCTGGGAACTCCTTGGCATAAATCTCTGAGCTTCAATCCAGATCTACTCTGTCAGAAATTCTGGGAGTGAGGCCCCACTGTATTTATGTATTTTAAGCAACCCTCCAAGTGATTCTGATGCACACTGAAGTTTGAATACTACTGCTGTAACCTATAGTGAGTAAACATTACTGAGAAACCTTCTGTACTAGAAGCCATTGGTATCACCCATTCAGACCCGGGTGACCAGCCAGTGCACTCATCCCCTAGCTGGTTTGAGTAATACAGCTCACACCTGAGTCATTCTCTAGCAACTTATCCTTGGCTGGCAGAACAAAGAGAGATGCCTGGAAAGCCACCTACTCCTCACCCCCCAACCCTATGGCCAATGACATAGGGCACTTTAGCCTGGACCCCCTGAAGGGGAGGATGGCTCTGCCCTGTGCGCCCTGTGGATCAGGCCAAGCGTAGACTTTGCCTAGGCCACATCCTTGTGGATCCTGCCCTATCTTGCTCTCTTCACTCTCTTATAGATTTTCCCAAAAGACTATTCCCCATGCATCCAAACCCTTGTCTCAGGTCTGCTTCTAGGGAACTAGACTAAGACATGATTAATAGTTGTAATGATTACAAATAATTACAACACTTTTCTTAGAGCAATAATGGGTGGAAGTGGTTATTGTTTGGTGGAGAAGAGTGAACAAATAAGGGACTACCCAGAGAAGTTTTCCCAAAAGTGTATCAAACAACACCATGTGCTTTGGCATTGTAAAAATAAAGGTCAAAAACTGGTAGATCACATAATCTCCACTGACCCTTCAAGTTCCATAATTTATGTCACCGTAATTCCTGGTGGTGAATAAGAGATACTTATTGTACAGTTTTGTGTTGAACTATACAAGGAGAAAGGACAAGAAGTCCCAAGGAGGCTGGTATTCAAGCTTACTACCATAAAACATGTCATTTAACAAATTCTCACTGCTCCCCTACATTCCAGGCACTGGGGCCTCAACGCTAAACTCTACGGGCAAAGGCTCTGCCCTCAGGGAATTTCCATCTCGATGAGAGGGATAGTAATAAACAGATGAATACATGTAATCTGACACAGAAGAGAAACACTAGGGACAAGAATAAAGCAGGGAAAAGGGATAGAGAATGATAATCAGAGGTGGGCAGGTGGGGACAGAGTGAGGAGGTGATATTTGAGCAAGCAAACACAGGAAGGAAAGCCTTGGGGAGATCTAGAATGTTCTAGACAGAAGCAGCAGCAAGTGTAAAGACCCTGAGGCAGCCAAACAGCAAGGAGGCCTATGTGATCGAAGGAGTCAGTGGCAGGAGAAGGGCTTGGGAGGCAGCCAGGCCCTGATCTCACAGCGGCTCATCAGACACTGTGAGAAGCCAGCGGAGCGCTGTGAGCGGGTGGTGGCATGGTTTGGCTTGTGTAGGTGGGGCAAGAGAATCAGGGACCACAGATAAGAGAACAGAGCAGTAGACCAGGTGAGAATGAGATGAACACTAATGGTTTCCAGGAAAGTTTACTGATCTACTCATTTACTTCCTGATCCAATGAGAGCTCTGAGTGGCTCTGCAGGATGTACACACTCTATGTACACACGCCTTCCCTCTTTGCTTCACCACAACGGTGGATGGGAAGAAAGGATTAACAAAGGTGTTGAGTCTCAGACTGAGGTGGGTACAGAACATCACTACAGCACAACGTGCCCAGGAAGTGTTTCAGTTCTGGTACCTAATGTTGACATTCATACTAACATATTTCATGAAACACCTCCCTGCTTCCTGTCACTTTATATGGTACTGTGGAGAGCTGGGAAGTGTCATTGAGACCACATTCTGTTCTCTGAAGCTAAGGAATAGTTTATTTCCATTTCATTTTATTTCAAGTATATAAATATGTTATTAAACAATACCATAAAGAAAGATGTTTTATATCATTTATGCTAACAACTAAAAATCTCTAATTCATTTTTGTCCCCAATAAAATCTCCTGTTTATTGCTAAAATTTTATTGTATTTTTTAAATGCATAGAAAAAAGATTCAATTATGATTTATAACACAAGCAAAGTTTAACATAAGAAGCCAATTCTTTGGTAAGAAACAAAAATCCACCAGAGCTTACTTAGAAACAATATTTAAGGCTTAAATCCGTGGAGATTCCTAATACTCCTTTTCTAAGTGAAATTCAATTTTCCCATTTGTAAGTTTCCCAATGTTGGTGGCTGTGGTGTATGTGCCTGTGGTCAAGGTGGTTTAGGGAAAGTGGTTATGGGAAGAATGAAGGTGCTGGTTTTAAAATTAAACCTGAATATTTCACATGCCTTAAGGATTATGTCTAAAAGAAATTGCTTCCCTTCGGACTAAAGGTACTATCTCACCACTCAAATGCAAAGGGCCAGAAGTCTATTTATACATTTTCTATGATTTGTTTCCCAGATTTAGCTTTCTACAAGCACTTACTTCAGGGAAACACACACTTGTCCTCTCTTGCAGCCCAATTTCCTGCAGGAGTGCCTCTTTAGGAAATGATAATCACAGCATCAGTCTTGTGTTTTATGGTGACAACTTAGAAGCAAAACATGTATATACACTCATACAGAACACCTCCCAAAACAAAGTGAGGATGAAGCAAAGAAAGTAAAGAAATGATCTCTTTTTGCCAAAGTGTCCCTTCTTTTTTAAAAAATAGTAGCTTTTGCAGCCTTTTCTTAGCTCACACTGGAAATTCAAATCTACACCCCTCATTTAAAGGCAGGTCCTTCTATTAGTGTTAGGTGTAAATTCATGTAATCTGAGTCACTATTAGAGTTCAGTGCAAACAGTTAGAACTTGAGCGATAGTATGATACGCAGGGCCCTGTTGGGACATGCTAACACAGAGGTGCTCTGTGTTCCAAGGATGGATGATGAGGGTCAGTAGTTCTCTGGTTATCAGTACCCTGTCATGACCACAGTCTTCGTGAGAATGCCTTTAAGGAACAGCACTGCTCATCCTCAGCTAAGTGAGAGTCCGGGGACTGTGCCCAAAAGAGAAGGAAGAGCGAGGCTGTTATACAGCCTAGCCTCCTAAACACAGAGTGGTCACACAAAACTGCCTTGAAAACCGTTGGCAGTGCTGTGGTTTCCTCTAGATTCAGACTAGGCAAGGTCTCTAGAGGTAGCTGCTCACTGGAAGTGGTGCTGGGAACAAGGCTAGTGGTTCCTATGCCACAGTAGCCACTAAAAAGCTACTGAATGGATGTGACTGCCAACTGAAGAAACCGCTGTCATGAGAAGCACCGTCCTGGGAAGAAAGAGGATGTTTCCACTTATTGATCATCAGCTTCATGCTCAAACCTTACAATGACCACACTTTCTCAATTTTAAGACTCTACCATGCTGACTTTTCAAGAAGGAATAAGAAATACCATCATGATTGAAGACATACAGCAATATAAATAAATAAAAATATATTTGTCATAACAAAAGGATAATATTGTATATTAGATATATTGTATATTAGAAATTATAATGATCATAGAAATATTAGACAATGTGGAGCTCCTCCTAAGCGATTCATTTATAGATACGACCTCATTTAATCCTAATAAAAATCACAGCCCTCTGAGGCAGATATAATGTTTCTCATTTAACAAAGAAAAATTAAGGAAATTAAGAAAAGTGATGGAACATGGAGTTTTGCGGGTGTGAACTCATGCCCCTTGTACCCCACCAGGCCCTTCTAGTTTCTGAGATGTGCCGCCACAGAAGGGAGCCACCATGGCCAGTGTGGCAGACTGTACAGTCTTCCCTGTTGTCCCAGTGAGACCCAGGGATAAATATCAAGGAACAAGGTAATAATTTCACATGAGCAGCACAGTTAAGTAGTCCAAGACCTTGATTTAAGCTCCATTGTTTCTGATGGCGTAAAAATCAAATACCCTTTATGCCATGACCCAAATTCTTTACTTCTCAATAACAACAAAAATTCCAGTTAATCCAAGAATTTTTTTTTTTTTTTTGAGACAGAGTCTCATTCTGTCATGCTGGGTAGAGTACAGTGGTGGCATCATGGCTCACAGCAACCTCAAACTCCTGGGCTCAAGTGACCCTCCTGCCTCAGCCTTCTGAGTAGCTGGGACTACAGGTACATGCCACCATGCCTGGCTAATTTTTCTATTTTTTGTAGAGATGGGGTCTCACTGTTGCTCAGAAATTTTTAATAAAAATGAAAGTATAAAGGAGATCTCTATAGGAATCAAATAATTCTGTGTCTTGATTGCAGTGGTCATTATAGAAATAATCACATGATAAAATGGTATAAAACTACACACACATTGTGCCAATGTCAATTTTCTGATTTAGATACTATACTATATTTATATAAAACGTAAACCATTGGAGGAAGCTGGGGGAAGCATACATAGGACTTCTCCATATGATTTTTGTAACTTCCTGCCACCCTATAATTATCTCAAAAATAAAAAGTCTAAATAAAATATAAAGGAAAGCATAAATGGCTGAACCTGGTATGGGCAAGGAAGAATCCTTTTTTTGAAAAAAAAAAGGTTATTAAATTTAACCACAAAAATGGAAAATTTCTGAATATCTAAAAATAGAAGATTAAAAGGCAGATATTCAGAAGTTTTCAACATATCTGACAAACGAGGGTTCAGAAGTCTTAATATGTCATTTACATAGTAGTTGAAAGTGTGGACACGGGAGCCAGACTGCTTGGTCTAAAATCACAGCTGCATTACTTGATGACTGTGTGACTTTGAGGAAGTTATCTTACTGAGCGTCAGCTTTACCATCTGTGAAATGGCGGTAATAGCAGTGCCTTCCTCAATGAGTTGTTTTGTGGTTAAATGAGTTAGTATAATGTAAAATCCTTAGTATAGTATTAGCAACATTGTATTAGCTGAGTTAGTTGTCATCATTGCTATAATTATTACATTTAATACAGAAAAGATGAAACCTTCTAAGGTGCCAGGTGCTCAGCTATTCAGGAGCTGGCTGGGGTAAAGTCATTCTTGGACAGATTACCCTGTTCTGAGCTGTAATGTAATGATACCCTCATGCTGAGTCAGGCCTGGTCATTTATTTTGACAGTGGGTGATCCCTGTCATGCTAAGCAATCGCTACCCTTGTGGTCACCTGTTAGCTGGAACTCCTTGCTCTTTTCATCCCCACCTCCCTTGTAATATGGTGCTTCTAGTCCCCTGTATTGGGTAATGGAGTATTTGTAAGAGCCCTCTTGTGCCAGTATCTGGTGTTGTCATCTGCATCCTCTCATATATTATCCTTGTTGATCCTCACAATCTCCTTATGGGGCAGATATTACTATCTCCATTTACAGATGAGGAAAAGTGAACTCAGAGACATCAAAGACTTTCCCAAGATCACAAAGCCAGCAAGGGGTAGCCCCTTATCTAATTTTTCCAAATTAAAAACACAGACTGTATTTTTCCAGAGTGATGGGAATCCATGTCTAAGGTAAGAGATTCCCAATAAGAATGTGTGAGGTTCCACTTTTTTCTAGCATGAGCTTTTGGACATCCTTGTTGACTCCTGATAAGTTTCATTTTTCCTTCCAGATTCTCATCCATGTTCCATAAAGCAGTACTCCCTGTACTCCTCTGGACACATCAGCTGCTCCTACACTTAGGCCACGCTCTGTGTTTGAACACACATTGCTTTCTGTGCACATTGAGCTGCTTTAGAGCTCTGTCACCCCAAATAGATAGCCTGGAGGATCACAGAGTACAGGAACCACATGTTGCTATTATTTGATGTCTGTTCATAACAATTAATACAGTGGTATGTAACTTCTGATCCTTGGCCCCCAAATTTAGAACAGTGCATGAAGAAGGCAGAGACAGTCCATGTATCTGTTTGAGAAGCTCTTGTGTCTATGCCCACTTTTGATCACCTGGGATTGTAAGTATGGAAACCTGAGTATCAGTTACCCTAGTACTAAGAAAGAGGAAAAAGATGTGCTTTATCGCTAGCTCTTGGAACCAAGAATGGAATTCTCTTAAAATCACTGATCAGTCTAAACTTGGGCAAGTGATTACATTTTAGGGGATTTCCTTTTCCACATTGTGGAAGGAGTTTATCACTTTTCAGGAAACCTACTCTCCAAGATTGCACCTCCAATTCTTCCAGTCTACAAAGAAATTGGATTATGTATAGAGGAAGAGAGGAGAAGCCTGGAGGAGGAGAGGACTCAAAAAACACATTCTGAGAGGACGCTATGAGTAAATATAGAGTTTCACCTGTGCTGAGCTCTCCAGGGAAAACCTGTCCAAAACAACCATGGTCAGTTGGACCCTGGCAACAACCACTGCCCATTGCCCTAGAGAAGACAGGCTGACACACATACACATACACATTCTATCTGTTTCTCCCCACCACACATACACAGAGAATGCATATTTCTCCTATTATTATAATATATGTAGATATCATTTAGATGCTTTTCCTTGGATTAACAAGGGTGAAGCAGAAATGGTACAATGGCTCTGCCACACATAAAAACAGAACCAAAATATTCTTGCACACCCTGTGGGCTGATTTGAAAGTAACATAGTTTTTGACTGTAAAAGAGTTCCGTATTTAGCTCTGGTTTATAGGCGAGGGTGCCACGGGATAAGAAACTAGCCCAGGAAATAAATGCATTTCAGTCATCTTTTATTGAGCTGGAAATCCCACACTGGCGCTTGCTGGGCATTAACAAGAACACCTTGTTATACAGTTCTCTCAATTCCAAAACAAGGAGCAGAATCATGTTGATGGATCACTACAAAAAAGAAAGTAGCTTTACAGTAGGTTGATCCCCTAAAGCAGAAAGGATTAAAGTAAGGTAGACTCAATGCCTTTAAAATACACATAAATCTAACGTACCAGTACCATATGCTCAAAACGTCATTGCTAAGCACACAGGGGAGGAAAAGGCAGGCAGATGCCCGTAGTCCAAGAAGCTGAGAAGGTAATTTGTGGCTCTTAGAGGTAATGAATAATGATTTAACTTGGTTTTCTTGACTTTGATGTTTTTACAAAAAAAGTCACATGAAAATGTGTATGTTACACTCTATTATTTCCCTCCTCTGAAACAGGGCCAAGTTTCTTTCACATTAGGAGAAATATCTCAACAGAGTGAAAGGTTAGAAACTGGATTTTAAATTTCTTCTAAATTTGTTCTAGCAGCCTGCCTACCCATCCCGTACAAATGGTAAGACGCAAAAGAGGTCTGATCATTGGTAATTATCTCTCTATCATCACTAGATGATCTGAGGAAGGCCTGGCTGCCTTCAAATAGCCCCACTGCCGTCAAAAGGCTCAAGATTTGGTGGCTTTGAGGGTTATTTTAGGAAGCTAATCTTTGGCGAAGTTTATAGAAAGGGCTAATAACAAAGTGAGAGTTGCATCCTGTGATAATGTAACCGAGGTGGGTTGCACATTAATCTGTGAGTTTCTTACACATTTCTACAGCTATACCTTGGTATGCGTTGGTCAGGGCAGGGTTGTCAGAACCTGGGTTAATCAGGGTCTGGGAACCTGAAGCTGAGTGTTCAGAGTCTATCTATGTTTGACTCAGTGTCTGATCCCAGGCCACACATGAACTTCTTCTACAGCTCAGTTTCCTCAGTTGAAAGCAGGAGGAAACCCCCACATACCTACTTCCCAGAACTTTTCAGCGAAGTTTTAACAAATCGAGATGGCAGAACATGTCACAATTTCAGAATCGCTCCAGAGATTCTCAACGGTGACAATATGCTCGCTCTGTCTCTAATGAGACAAAGTTTGGTAGAAAGGAGATCTGGAAATTCACCTTCTATCGGTGCCTGAATGGCTGTAGACTTTGAACAATTCCTTTATTCGCTATGTATTTCTCCAGTTCCTAGGTAAATTCTGCCACTTCCCAGTGGATCATCTGGAAAACACTACCCATCTGTCTAGCATATAATCATCACTTGGGGGGACACCTGCTTCTCAAAAGGCAGGTAGCAGCTACCTCTGAAAAGGACAGGGCTGGGCTTAGCAGCAGCCAGACTGCCCCGAAGAGGCACTATTGGGCCCTCAGGCCACCCAGTGCTGTGGGAATGGGGCTGCCACCTACAGTGCCTGTGAACAGAGAGCTCAGCTCTCTGAAGTGGCTGGTGTGGCTGAGATAGGGGTGCCCTGCCACACTCACTTCCTAGATGATGAGTTCAGCCAAAGCCACATTAAAAGACGATTGCTTCATGTTGGCAGAACTTTTCAGGAGGCACCAAATGAGGGTGTGTGGGAGGGGAGTGGGCATCGGTGTCATAAAATGACGAAGCCCAACAAGCGTTTCCTGTCTTCACATTTAAAAATCTCTGATGGGGGTGGAAGCCAGCCTCAAAGGCCTGGGGCTTTCCTGAAGAAACTATAAAAGGAAAGAATGATAAAAGGAGCCCGGGTTTCAGCAGGACCACTACCAACCAAAACAAAGAGGAGGGAGAGCTGGTCCCCTCTCAACTCCAACCCTTGCTTTTAATTTTCAGACTGGGTTTGCTACAGGAAGCTACTTAGAAGAGATGTGAGGGTTGGTTTTGTTTCTGCGGTGGCTCTTTCCTCCTCAGTGACCGACTGTGGATCATATCTTGTCTCGTCATGCTCCCACAAGAGATACATACAAAAAGTCAAACAGGAATCAGTGGCTTCTTTTTGTGTCACACACCTCCTAGTGGTCTCTAACAAAATATACTACCTGTTTAGAAAGCATCTCTTGTTATTTGAATTCTTGCTGTTAGAAATCAGGAAAAGAACAGCTTCCAACAGCAGCCAATATTTAGTTAAAAAAAAAAAACCCACCAACATAGTCAATAAATATGTGTCTTTCATTTATTTTCCAGGATAGGGGAAAGTCCTGAGCATTACCTCTGACTTTTGTCAATTTCTAGTCACAACAGAAACACAAATAATTGATTGGAAAGCATAAAAAATGAAAAATTGTTCAAAATACACAGACCACATTGTTAACCTATTTCCTCCAGCTTTCCAAGTTATTCAAACAATAGTATACTGGGGAGGTTTCCCATTATGTATTCCCTAAATAGATTCAATGCTTAGGTCTCTCATTTCATGATCAGTTAAATCCTACAATGTAAGATTCCACTCAAGCAAGGCCTGAATAGACCCATCTCTTAGAGAAAAGCTCAGTTCTCCTGAATACATTAAGAGTCTCTAGTTCTAAGATGGGACTAAAGATGTGAGGGCAGGCCCACTTAGCTAATATATGCTACCCTGTGCAATTAAATCACAGGGTGTAAGGCAGTCTTTCAGAGAGGTTCCAAGCATCTTCAGAGCCCCAGAAATTGTATGAAATTTAGAATTCTCCACCCACACTTATCAATGTCATCTTCTTCCTCCTTGTCCTTGTTCCACCCTCCTCTATGAATCAAAAGATACATGCAGCTGCCTACAGCAACCAAAAGATTTCTCCAATAAAGCGAATTCCACTGAAAAGAGGAAAAAAGTTTCAGAAAGGCTTACAGAGGTCAGGGGCTAACCCAAATAGCCGGGTTCCAATTCTGATTCTGCCAACCAGCAAATAGTTAACAGCATGTAAGCTCCCTTTATCTATTTCAAGTTCTTTAACATGAAGTAACTCACCTGACCTTTACAACGTACCTCTGAGGGAGACGGGGAGAATCTGTCACCCCAATTTCACAGATGAGCAAGCCAGCTCTGGGGTCTGCACAACTTGGCATCACATTTCTACATTGGCAGAGCTGTCTTCACACAGAGGCTTCTCATTCAGTGCCCACCCTCTGCTTTGAGCCACTAAGTCTTGAGCTCCCTTTTCTCTCCATATCCCCACCCAGTCCCACCTGCATACACGGACCTACTCACTCTGCACCTCTGGGCCCCTTAGCAGCTTGTCCATCACACTGTGAGTGATTTCCCCTGTATTTGTATATTTATCTTAGGGTTCCTAAAGATCAGAAACCTCACTGAGGGCAAGGAATGCGGGAGCTCCATCTCTGATGGCTTGAAGACATGGCACCATAGCTGGCATGCAGCATGTGCTCCGTAAATATTTGGCACACTGAACCAAACTGAATAAATCTGATATGAAATTGCAAACCAGGTAAGTTCTGTGCCTCCCCCACCCTGTAACCTCTTGTTCTCAACCCTCACTCCCACCTATCGAAGCCTACTCCCAGATCTTTCAAACACATAAAAGACTGTGTGATTTATAGAAACTTAAAATGTTACTCATCACGGTAGGTTAATAAACTTGGATCTAAATGGATGTGGCTCTAATTTCAGGCATAGCCTGAAAGTCTGGAGTGACTTGGGAGTGTCAGGGTCCATCCGGAAGGCCAGAAATCACATTTAGGGCTTGGTGGCACTTAAGCCTATACCAAAATCACAGGCATCCACAGTCACCCACCTCGCCTCTTCTCATCTACGAGCTGAAAAGCATGAGTCATAAGCTGTTGGAAGCATTTTTATCTCACGAATTATTTGGATAGTAAAATGTAATATTTCAATTCTAACTGAATACTAAGCCCAATCTTAGCAACCAATTAGACAAAGTTGACTTTGAAATCAAAGTAAATGTCCAAGAGAAAAAGAGTAAGCTATTTAAAAAGACTGTGTTGATATCTTGATCTGAGTGACCCAAAGCATCTGTGAACTCTCCACAGCAAAGAGCAGAGTGCAGTTGCTTGTCCTCTCGGATGCTGCCCACACGAGGAGGGCTCACCCTGAGGGAGAACGTGTCCTGAACCCCCTCGATCCTGAGCTTGCACTCCAGGTACACACGGCACATGGTGAGGCATCTTGAAGTTTTCTGTGACTCAGGGGTAAGCCCCTGTCTGCACCAGCCTCTGCCTGCTTGGTTTACACTTTGAGCTACTAAGTCCTACCCTGCCTACTTCCTCTAGCCTCCCCTCCGTAAGGCCTCCAACAGTCTGGATTCAGGCCACCTGACCTGAGACGCTCACCTGTGTTATGCAGATTACATGATCACTGTCTTTACCTCTCCTCCCACCCAGCCATGCCAGCCACATGCAGGCCTCCATGCCACCTGCTCTCCCTCCAGCTCCAGGACTTGCTCCTCCTGTAATCTGCTCATGGTGCCCACTAGAGAGGCTCCCACTCATCCTTGAAAACTCAGCTCACATAACCTAGGAAGTCTTGACTGACTGCCAGAATCTCTTCCTCTCTGTTTTCAAAAAATCTAGGACATACATCAAGCACAGCACGTTTGACACCAAATAGGAATCCCTGTTAAATTCTCTGCCTTGTGTTCTCAGAGGTCCTGCAAATGCCTGGCACATTGTGAGCACCGAGGAAAAAACTTGTTGGCTGAGAAGGAAAGGCACACATTCTCCAAGCTGTTCCTGTTCCCCAGTGCCTAACACAGTGCTTACCTGGTGCATGTTACCAGTGAGTTAAATGAAATTGAGTCACGCAATACCAATCTTCATTCATTCAACCATAAATTATTGATCGTCTAATACATACATGTATTTCACTAGGTACTGTGGAAACAAAAGCCAGGTAAGCCAAGAGTCTAGAGGGGTCTAGAGTCTAGAGGGATAATAGATTTATAAATAAAGAGAAGTCATAGAAGTTTCAGTAAAAGGCTGACTGCTCTTTGTGGGTGAAGGGGAGAAGATTTAAACATGAAATGGAGTTTTGAGTCAGATCTTAAATGATAAGTAAATGAATATACACTTTTTGTTGAGCCTTTGGCTCTGTGTGTGTGTGTGTGTGTGTGTGTGTTGGATATTAGCTACTACTGCACTATGCACAAAGTACTGTGGTGTGAATATTTATGCAAATGCTAATTGCACACTACAATCTAAAACTCCCCTTGGCTATTTTCTGCCAACACGTTGTCCCTTTCTGTGCTTTTAACGTTTTGGTCGTTCTTTGGGTGACAGTTGTTTTCACCTTCCACACACTCTGGTTTGCTGGCTCTGAACTGCTTACTCTCCTGAGTCATGTTAATCTCTCATGTTTATTATCATTTTTTTCAGCTGCAGTCATTGTGAACAGTAGTTTTTCCCTAACAGTGATAAATATTCATGTATTTATGAAGTAATGAAGAAAATGTTGCTGAACATGAAAGAGTTGATGTCAACAGGCAGGAGAGAATGAAACACAGGATTGACATCTAACAACATTCTCACATGTTCCTAGCAACTCAGCTGCTTCGGATGGAAGAGGCTGAAACTTGGAGTTCGGAGGTTGTGATAATGACTCCAAGTCATTAGGCAGGATGGGCAGGAAAACAAAGACACTCTTGGCTAGTCTAGGCCCTGGGTGTCTTTCCCATTTCACAACAGCACATGGGTGAGAAGCTCGTTGGAGCCTTTTTACATTATTTATTTAGCCCTTGGAGACGGGGATAGTCTACTTACTCCAAACACAAGACAGAGCCTAGGAAGTTATGAGGTGGAGGCTGCTCAGCCCCATTAGGAAATGAAGGGTCCCCTGTAGTGCGGACTCCTACTCTGAATTTGTGGCTTAGACTCTGACCTCGGACTGCCACTCAGATGCACCTACTGGCTCAGAGATGGCCACTGTAATGGCACAGGTGTCAGTTTCTTTTTCTATTAATAAAATTCCTGTCTGATGGGTGTCTGAGGATGAATGTGGAGTTAATTTAAAAATGCTTTGAAATATTACTGGGTAGTTGCTACTCACGAGTGCATGCAAATGTGCACACACCATATATGTGGCCCATGTCCACCGGATATATGCCATTAGACAGAGAAGGAAAAAGAAGAGGATTGGCGGATGGGGTGGTGCTATAGAGCAGCAAACAGACAAGCATTTCGTACTTTGAGCTCTGCCACTTAGAACCTTAGGAAAGCTACGCAACCTCTCCAGGCCTCAGTTTCATCATCTCCTTCATACAGTGGCTCTTAACTGGGTGCAGTTCCCTGCCCCAGGAATATTTGACAAGTCTGGAGACATTTTTGATTGTCACAAATGGGAGTGAAGGGGCTTCTACTGGCATTTAGTGGGTAGAGAACAGACACACTGATAAACATCGTATAATGCACTAGACAGTCCCTACAACAAAGAATTATCCCTAAACCAAAATGCCAACAGTGCTAAGGTTAAAAAATCTTTTATCAATGGAATAGTAATAATTTTACTTGTCCAAAAAAGTTATTGTAGCTCTCAATAATGTTTGCTATTGTGGTTATCTCTATTATCATTCAAATCCATTATCACTTCAGAACTTTTTGCCCAATTAATGATAGGAAAGAAAACTAACACTAATTAAGAGCCTATTATGTGTCAGGGACTGCGCTAAATGCTTTATATAACTTATCATATGTAACAACACAATAATAGTATAAAATAACTATTATCCCCAGTTTATGAGACTAATCTAAGACTCCTCTTTACCAAAATGAGTTAGTTCAACATCTTTGTACAAAAATTTTAAAAAATTACTATTATTAATAAAAAGCACTGCATAAACTACTGACTCTTAGCAGAGCTCTGAAACAGGTGAAGTTTTTATTCTCTTCCTCTCTCAGTACTTCCCTTCCTCCTGCTCAGTTAAGAAATCCCCTCATTGCCCAGCGGGGCTGCCCCCTCTACTCTCAGCACCCTCCCTGCTCCTGCCAGGGCCAGGATCCCCTGCTTTGTTAGCATGAAGAAACCCATGCCAAAATTCCGATGTATCCCTAGGAATCAAATGCTAATTTTCCCCAAAACATGTTTGCATTTTAATAAGGGTTTAGGGAGATAATATTAATAAAATAAATGATTAAAATGGTGAAAGTCTAAGGCACCTTAATGTAATTCAGTATCTGGGCTATTGGGGTGCAGATGGCAACTGTAATCCCCCTCAGCGATGCCCCATAAGTACTCGTCCTTAAACCAAGGCTTGCATCATAAAACAAAGGGGACAGTCAGCACAAATGTTTTTGCTCTTCAAGCCAAAGCAACTAGAACTGACCAGTGACCAAGCAGCCTTGGGCTATCCAATCGGCAAAATGTCTTAAGCCATTTGGCCCACATACATACATCCCACTATTTCTAGAGGCTAGGTGGTCATTTTATCAGAAAGTTCAGAGCCATTTCATAGGCAGTGATATCTTCTAAAAGGAGGGATCTGGCCACTGATGGCAAGAATTGTTTTATATCTTCTTCAGTTTATTTTTTTTTAACAGGACTGAAAGAGGACAAATTCATATTTTCCTCAATGACTTAACCAAGACTAGCAAAAACAATGCAGAAATTGTTCGCTAACAATGTGCATCATTTTCAGACAATCCCCAGAAAATCTGGGATAAGTTAGGTGGAAGAGAGATAGATGACAGTATGTGGAAAACTTTATTTATGAACGTTAATAAAATTTCTACTGCAAAGGAAATACTAGAGACAAACTGCAAAGCCCTACGTTGAGATTGAAGCTTATTCCAGGCTGACTCTGAGATGCAAACAAGCTAAGGACCGATTCATTAAGTGCCAAGCTCAAGAGGGGAATGGCAGGCTAGAGCTACAGCTGGAGAAGTTCCTCTCCTCAGGGTTTTGCCAAGACCCTGATCACACGCTTTGCAAACCATCACAGATCTGTTAGGGCAGACCTGACATCTTTGCTGCACTTTCTCCGTGTCAGCTTTTTACAGGATAGAAACAAGTTGGTAGGTGTTGCACTATAGGCAATCTTCCTCATTCACACTTGGGGCTTTTGACAGAAACTTTCAAAATATGAAAAACGAAAATAGAAGCTAGTCAAAATCAAGATTTCAAGTTTCGTAACATCTGGAGATCCCTTGTAAGGACAATGGCTGGTAAAATCAGAATGGGTTTGAACTTACATGAAAATACACTTCAAGAAATATCTAGATACGTATTAGTTATATAATGGATTCTAGAATATTTAATTTGTTTAACCCGTGGGCATGCTTTCCAAAAGTATGGTGAGAACATGGCAGGATGCTGATTTTGTGAGGTCGCAATGAAATTGTTTTAAAACACTATTGGAAGAAGCATCAGTCCTTAGAACTTTCTCAAGTCATGGAAATAGTAAGTATTTTAACTGTGTTCATATAACTGGATTGGTGAAGAAGTGCATACCAGCTAATGTGTTAGGGAGGTAAGATGAGGTTGCAAAATACTAATACTGAGAGATACACTGACCATCAGGCTCATGTGAAGAGCCAGGATTTCTTTATGGCTAATCTTAATTCCATGATTATATCTGCCAGCAAATGTGGCCAAGTGTTTCACACTCATTCAGAGGCAGTATAGCCCAGTAGCCAAACAGTGTCATCTCTGAAGCCCAAAGGTCTAGGTTTAAATGCCAGCCAGCTCTGAAACTAGTTGTGTGACTTTAGAAAATTCATTTAACCTCTCTGGTCCTCAGCCTCCTCATCTGTTAAATGTGAATAATAATGGTACCTACCTTATATGGTTACTGTTTTAAAAATTAAATGAGTGAATGCATGCAAAGCACTTAGAATAATGCCAGGTATGTTATAAGTGTTCCATCAATTCTACCTTTCCTCATCTATTAATGATTTAATCTTCACACAGACCCTATGAGTTAAATACTAACCATCATTCTCATCCCACAAAAAGGAAAGTGAGGCTTTGCTAGGTAAATTAACTCGTCTGAGTTCACACAGTTCACAAGTGGTAGAGTCGGTACTTGAAAGAACTATCACAGGCCAAAACTCCAATTGGGAAACTGACTCTGAAGACAAGAGTCATCTTTCCTACTGCAGGAAATAATGGCTACCAGGGCAGAGATTAGGAACATTCTTAATCCAAGAAGTAGCTCTCAATGACCCTCCAGGGAGCATCCACACTCTTTCCGTCTCCCCGAAACCTTTACAGTTGGGACGAAGTGACATGATTTCAAAATGATCCCTACCACTCCAGTGAAGACTCCTCTTCCTCAGTGTAATCAGATCACTTTTCTGACATTTAGCACAAAGCCCGAATATCTGAAGGCCCCCCTCCTTCCCCTTACCCAGCAAACTTTCAGGAATGTGCCCTTCTCATCACCACTGTGCGTCTCACTGGTAGAATTTTACTGACTGTGAGTCCATTTCAGCTGCTTTCTGGGTGAAGGAAAAGAGGCCTAGCAAGTTCTTCTAGAATTCTACAATGACGTTTAATGCGGTACCTGAGCTCTGTCTGTATCTCCTTTACTTCTAGAATCCTCTACCACTATCCCTGCCTCCCAGGAAGACAGGCTCCATGACCTGTTTTGGGGTTAGTGAAAGTGTCCACTATAGTAGCGTATTCACCACCAAAACAGACTTTAGAGCTCCATTTTTATCATCCAGTTTTCCTTCCATGAGGAATCCCCTCTCTTAGTATACAGTGCAATAGACCCTTTTGCATTTTTACTGAATGTACCATGAAAGTCCATAAAACCAGGACTTTCAAGCTTTCAAACGTCTGCTTTTGCTATTCTTACTTCCTAAACTTGAAGTACCTTCTTCTTTTCTCTATTCTATCCCCCCACCCTTTGTCTCCTTCATCTGGCAAACTCATACCCTTACTCTAAGGGGAAGACTTAAATGTCACATCTACACTGGAGTTTTCCTAGGCCACATGATCATCTGTGTTCCCCGCAAGAGAGAATTGTTACCTTTTCCACATCCCTCAATTTCTCATAATCCTCTCTAAGTACTACTACCATAGCGCTTACTGCACTGTATCATACCCTTTCTCTGTTCAGCACCTAGCACAGTCTTAAACCATAATAGACACTCAATAGGGTTTGTTGAGAGACACCATGAAAGAGTGACTAGAATAAATGAGGCAGAGGTGGTATAGTGAGAGAGCATAATTTTTGATGTCAGAGAGATCTAGATTCAAATTCCAGCTCCAGTACCTCCTATGGAAAGACATCTACGAACCTCTGTCTCTTCATCTATGAAATAAACAGTTTTGTTATAAGAATCAAATGACAAAGGGTTATAAACATTTTTGCTACATGGTGAATACTTAACAAATTTTTGTGTCTCTCTTGAACTTTGTCCCCATTTTCTTCTCTTTATATTCCTCCTCCCCCAAACCCCATGCCATTTCCTCTTTCTAGAACAGGAGAAAGTAGTTATTGAAAGTTTGGATAAAGGAGAATTATAATGACAAGTGTTAGAAGAGTCCATCCAAGCAGACTCTAAGAAAGGGAGACACCCAGTTGACTTGAATACATATAAACCTGATGTCAAGGATGGCCCTGGTTTGGAGTTGAATGTAGGACTCTTGCGCCAAGACTTTAATAATTTCCAGCTCTGCTGACAGTCATTGCCATCACTGAGTGCATATAGCAGGCTATCTTGATTTGGCTCCTTTAAACTTTTGATACATCTAACATGGCTATTCTGATTCCACACTCACCAGAAATCTGAGTCTGCTTTCTGGGGAAAATTATTGATCCTGCTTATTTTAATTCTTTCCAGATCCCAATGACTATGATAGCTCATGATCAGTAAGCAACATCGCTACTGATTATGGCCTGGATCTGACGAGGAAAACCTCCAGTCATAAAGACAAAAAAAAAAAAAAAAATCCTCGCACATGAATTAATCAATTGGTTGTCTGGAAGCTACCAGTCTCATAAACATTTGAGCTTAAGTGTGAGATAATACTGATCCGTTTTTCCCAAATCCTCCTTTTCTGTTCCAGAGGAAAAGTCGGAACGTCAAATGCAAAAAGCCCGAGGATATTTGGCCTTGATGGGCTCTTGCCTTTGCTGCTGGAGGAGAAGCAGACCTTGCCAGTGCCTATGAGTGAATTAAGTTACAATTTTTAGGTCCTACCAAGATTTCAGCTTAAATGTTTGTATGGATGAATTGCGCTCTCTTTCTTTCTCTCAATAATCCATTAATGTGATTTACAACAAGATCAAGGAAAATGTATTTTTCAATAATTAACACATTAGGTATAATACACGTATTAATATGATTAACATATTAGGCATAAATAACATAATTAACCATGGGAAAAAGTCAGTGCTTTAGAAAGATAATATTTGATTTACAGAGCACATCTAAAGGTAACTGAAGAGAAAGTCTATTTAAGGTTCTAAAACATTTTCTAGACTGTCTTTTGAGCAGAAGTCAACTCATGTCACAAAAACATTCTTGTTCATACATGTAATGATACCATAAATACAAGATTTTAAAAGAGCTTTTAGGCGACAGTCACAGACAACCAAATTGTGACCATTATGTTTACCATCTTGGCCCACATCCCAAGCTCCGTATGTTTTTGGCACCCTTTTTGACTCAACAATAGGGCTCAAATATGAAGATTCCTTTATGTCACTATTATAAATGCATAAGAGAACAAATCCATTTATCTAGTTATGAATTTGAAATTCCTTGTAGTATGGTGACCATATGCATCAATTCTCAAGAAAGCAAAAGCAAAATATTCATTTCCCTTTCTGCTGAAGTACTTTAGGTTTCTGACATGAGGAACTGATCCTATTAAGTGGTAATTTACAGTGGCTACTTATTGCTTAAATGTGGAAAATCCACATTTAAATCATGGGAATTAAGGAAGAGAGTACCCTGAGTAAAATAATATGCACAGCTAATCCTTATGATTCACTCTATAAGCTTCCCCCGACTCTCCACCTCTAATCCGTCCACCCCACCCCCTACCATTCAACTAAGTGAGAAATGCCCAGCAGAGTTTGGCTGCTACAGGAATCTGAGTTGGAGCTAACAGACTTGGTCTGTTCATAAGAGAGGGTCCTTTTGTCATGATATTGTCTCATTCATGCCAGGATTCCATCAGAAGAGTCTCCACCATTGCTACATGGTGTTCCTCACACAGTGTGGAGGAAGGAACTATAGGTCAAGGGAGAATTTTGTCTCTATGGAATGTTAAGGGGAGTAGAAAGGCACATCTGAAATCTGAGAGGACTGCTATTCCATTAAGGTTGCTAAATACTCTCCTTGGGAAATCATTCACGATAATCTTCATTTCCTTTGAAAGTGGCATTCTAAACAAACTATGCTCCTCTCTATTTGCTTGGAAATCTGATTATCCTTCAAATTCAGACATAAAATGATGAAAGAGAGTGACTTCTCAATTTTTAAATTTTCCCTTGAATTTGGGGGTTCATTGCTTGCCATCCCCTGGACACCTAAACCTTCTCTAGAACAATGAGACATCTATTCCAGCCAAGTCTGATTTTTCTACTACTTAATGGGCCAAAAATGAGTGAACACACAGGAAAAAACCAAAGGCAGTGTGGATTGGAGCATATGCTGGTTTGCAGCTTTCTAAGCATGTCTTACTTACAATAAACTTTCAGAGAAAGTAAAGTTGGATCTTTGCCTCATAGAATCAAATAGTTTTCTCTCTTTCCTTCCTTCATTGATAAACTGAACTGGGAAGAGTCAATGTACAAAGCTCCCACCATGGCTCCACCCTTGTCCTTCAACTTGGACTTTACATAAATCCATTCCTTTCCAGAATTCAGCAGTGGGACTTTAGAATGTTTATTGCTTCCAAAATTCTAAAATATATATACATTTTATATTATTATATATATTTATAATATACATATTTAATAATATATAGTTTAAATACTTAATCCCACCTATAAATATGCTAATTTTAATTTAATTCAGTAATTTCTATCATGCAGAATAAATTACTTTTTCTAATTCAGAATAAAATTTCATTACAGAAAATTTGAAATAGGGAGAAAAATATTTTTAAGAAGAAAAGATAGCCATAATCTCATTTCCAAACATATTAACAGCATTAACATTTAACTATATTTCCTTCTAGATTTTTTATATTTGATATTATTTTTAATATAGTTGTGACTAATATGTGCTAGAAGTTTTATATCTGTATCTTCTTCTTAAATATTATATACATTTTAATGGTCTGATATTAACCTGTAATTTAGATATTATGTAATGGGAGTTTTGAGAGTTGTTTTTAATTTTTGTATTATTACATGGTATCTTGGGGCCAAATAGTAATATAATTTCAAGACAAATTGAAATATCATAGCAACTATTCCAGTGATTGGGAGTAAGACCTAGGTTGTGATTTCTTGAGGCAAACCTGAACTCAGATACAAAAGGTCTAGTAGATCTTGAAAGGTCTCACTTCAAATCTGTGGTAATAGAGAGACCGTCTTTGACCCTGCTGATTCAGGAATCTTGGTAATAGAGAAAGAGACTGGGTCTCTAATGGCATCTATTGCAACATGGACATGAGCCAGAAGGTTGAGCCTATTGGGCCAAGATGCATTGTGCCATGGGAGTCCAGAGGTCTTTGTTTCTCACAGAACTAATAGTTACTGACCATACCACTAAGAATACTACTGAGATTTTACATTTCTATAATCCTTTCCAGATTAAGTCTTAGCATCATGAATATTCAATAAACACTAAATCCTGTGTTAAAGGATGCACAGCTCTGCAATACCAAATAGCTTGCACAGTAAATAAATTGACGGAAAAAAGAATCTCTGAGCCCATAATTCCAAATACACACAATAGAAATGGACAAAAATAACTTATCTCCTCCATTTCCAAGTATAGCCACCTATCCTCTGCTTCAGGCTTGCTGACTTGTAGAACCTGGAAGGTTCTCTAGAGCTGCCCTTAGAGAATCCTGGTGAAAAAGTTCTTGAGAAGCTTGACATAAGTCTTGTGAAATATGTATGGGTGTAGGTGACACAAATTGAAAATAGAGGTTTGTGCTTGCTTCTCATCTAGAAATTACTGAGGAACAAAGATTTGTTGGAGCAGCCCACATCAATAGAGTATGAATGGGTTACAGTTTAGTACAGTGTTTGTGGGAAGAAAAAATGCAGGCCCACCCCTTCCAGTTCTCTATGGAATTTTGAGAGTATGGAAGAAGAACTCAGTGGTTCCTGAGTACGTTGAGAAGGAACACAGAGGTTAGAGGAGGTGTGGGAGCTGTGGGCCACCGGAAAAAGCTAGAGAAGGCACAGCAGCTTAAAAAAAAAGGGTTGGGTTTGGGAAGCCAAGGAAGGAGGATCACTTGAGGCCAGGAGTTCAAGACCAACCTTGGCAACGTAGAAAGACCCCCCATCTCTAGAAAAAAATAAAAAATTAGCCAGGTGTGGTAGTGACTGTCTATTGTCCCAGCTACTTGGGAGGCTGAAACAGGAGGATTGCCTGAGTCCAGGAGTTCAAGGTTGTTCAAGGTTGCAATGAGCTATGATTGTGCCACTGAACTTGTCAAGCTTAGGTAACAGAGTGAGACCTTGTCCCTTCAAAAAAAAAAAAAAAAGATTGGGGCATCAACTACTGGCGCAGCTAAAAGGAAATTAATCTGCCACTGTCTGAGAGGGAGCTGGAATAAAGCTGGAAGTCACCCCAAGAAATTGTGATGGAGGTAAATGTATGAAAAAGGCAATGAGATGTTTTATGAGTTATCTCTTTAAACCCCCCCATACTTTTTGGAAATTAAACCTGCATTCCTGCCTTAGGCCAGTAATCAAAGAGGCAAAAAATGTTCTTTTCTATTTGTTTTCTATTATCTTAAACCACAGGAGATGGTTCAACAGAATTTTCCAGATGAGATCATTGTCACCAGAGACAAGGTTGACCAAAACTACCAATTATAGTTAAACAATAACATGAGGCCATCACACATGACACTGGTCACATAGACCTGAGCCCAATCATTGAACTAACCCCATTTTAAAAATCCTGGTATTTCTGATTAAAGACAGGATGGCAATCTTTGTGATGCTAGTCCACTGCTGTTCTCATTTGCCAAAAAATTAATGAACTTTTCTTTCCTTTTCCTCAAACCACTTGTCCTCCTTATTCATTATCCTGATTCAGCCTTGGAGACAAGTACCAAACTTTCAGTAACAAGATCACAACCACTATTGTAATCTCCAAATTATCTACCAAAATGAGAGCAAATGATTTTTTTTTTAAAAAATAATAGACCTACAAGGAAAAAGAGAAGAGAAGAAGAATCAATAGATTATGAGAGATGGTAATGTTACTGAAAGTTCAGCACTTGTCCTTGAGGCCACATCAGAAGAACAAAAACAAGTGGTTTGAGGACAAGGAAAGGGAAGTTTATTAATTTGCTGGCAAATGAGTAGGATGATATGCTCCTATCTTAAAGTACCAACATCCTGCCTTTGAGCAGAAATACAGAGCTTTTAAAGAGGAGGTTTTCAGTTTTGAGCTATTGCTGTTCAATTATAATTGATGATTTTGATTCATCCCATCCGCAGCTAAGACAATCTTGTGACCTCTGCCCCGACAATTCCCTTGAGCCATCTCCTGTGATACAAAGGACAAAGGACACTCCCTTCCCCCTCCCAACCACTGGCCTGAGACAGGGATGCAGGTTTTAATCCCTAAAAAGAGTGGGGGTGGTTTTAGAGAGACAGAAAACATTTTTACCCTTTTATAGGCCATTCCCCCATTGCAGTAACAATATTTTGAAAGCTGAAAACATAGTGGATGAGTGGTAACTGACTTAGAAGATGGGAAAAGGCTGAAACTATGGGTTGAGTGGGGCCAGTGAGAAATTAGCCAGTTCAAACTGAGGAATCCTGGGACTGACCCAGCAGCCTGAAAAAGGAGGGGCTGCAAGATACAGCTGAAAACATGAGCGGCAGATCAACATTTATAAATAGCTGACTGCCCTCCTCCAGCTTTCTAGAAAGGCTGAACATAGAACCTATGGATTTTGGAACACCGTCCATAGCTGATGATATTCTATGCAGAAAACTGGACAAACTGAAAAATATAAGATTCCTTAGCCTCCTTCTTAACTTGGCTCCTAGAACACATAGTAATATAACTGGGCCTAAACCCCGTAGGCAGAGATTTGTAGAATTTCTCTCTAGAGAACAGAACAGACCAAAAGAATAGATATGGAGATGCTGATAACTGGGGTGCCTCAATGAAAAAGCTAGTTCACCACCTTATTGGCCCACACTTACAAAGCTCCCAGTCAGCATTTCAGCACCACATTCTGAAATATCAATAGACAGCCAATGCAGCCTTTCTGTGTGTCAACCACCATTCTAGGCAAATTTTAATTCTTTACACAGATTAATTCATTTATTCCTTTATACATAACAATGTTTTTCACATATTCATATAAATTTATTTGCTCCTCAAAGCAACCTTATAAGGTAAGTACCATTATTACTCTTGTTTTTCAGTAAGAAAACTGAAGCATATAAAAACCGAATAACTTGCTCATGGTCACAAGCTACTGAGTGGTATGGCTAGTTTCACAATCTTTCAATTTGGTTGAGCCCATGTCTCTAACTTCTACATCATACTGTCTCAAACATGAAAATAGACACAAAGTTAAGAAAGAAAGAAAACAATGGAAACAGGCAACCAGGGACCAGAAGAAAAATATAAATCAACTATACAACATTTACTCAGGGAAGACATTGTATCCATAAAAAAATAAAAACAGGATGTTCTCTAATTCAGCAAACAAGACAGTATGGGCACAGAAGATTTAATAGATGAGCTATAAAATAAAATTATAGAACCAAAAGACCAAGTAATAGAAAATAAGATGGAAAACTAAGATGATCTATCTAGAAAGTAAGAACAGATTAAGCTGTGGTATGAAAATATCAAAGAAATAATTTAATACAATTTCCAGATTGAATGAGCTCATGAATACCCCAATCACACAATGAATGAGAAAAGATCCACACTCAAGCATGTCACTGGAAATATTTAGCCATATATATAAAAAAGATTATGCTAGAAGTTTCTAGAAAGGGGGAAAAACCCCAAAATCAGAAGATAAAGAATTAGAATGGCATTAGGCATCTCAACAGCAACTCTGAAGGTAGAATAGGACTGACGTCTGGCCAAATACTAACCAAAAGGGAAAACAGAATAAAGAGCTTTTCCTACATGCAAAGTCTCAAATTATTACCCATGAATTTTTCTCCAACAGGAAAACAGGGTTCTAGAAAAGAGCCCCAAGTTGATGGTGAAGGTACCTTTCAGGAAGACATTCAAACAGCAAGACTATAGAGAATTAATCCACATTAAAGCAACAGGATAGAGGGCTCCAAGAGGGATGTCTTTAGGTAAATATTAACTGATAGATTTCCTGATTTTATTTTATCTTATCATGGAGTTTTAAACCTCCAGTGGAGAATTTAGGTCTGAATTACTGGAACAAACATAGAAAATTAAGCAATGGATAAGTGAAAGCAATTGTTAAATTCAGAAAAAATAAAATGTACTCATAAGACACTATGGCTCGATTATAAGAAACATTTATATGCAGGCTGTCCGAAAAGTATCCAGCCATGTAACCATTCTCATTATATTAACAACGGCTGGATACTTTCCAGACAGCCCTGGTATACTCATAGTAGTGTAAACACTGGCTACTGATTTAACTAGAACAGTGATATAAGCAATTATATTGGAAAAGGGGGAAGAGAAGCAGATTATGTGCATTGTGGGAGATGATACAAGAATGCTAAATCCTCATTGTCCGTAGGACAGAATAAATAATGTCCCAAATCTTAAAAAAAAAAATAGGAAATAACAGTATTAATTACATTATTTAGAAATATGGAGATAATTAGCATAAGAAACAACTTTAAGAGTTTTCAAGACACAAGACTCTGGAGAGGAAAGGTGGCAGAAGGTGATGCTGCTTTTCATTATAAACCTATGAATATTTCTTGTCTCTTCAAGCCATATGTGTGTATTACTTCGATAAAGTGGTTCTTAAAAATTACAAGGAAAGATTTTAAAAGAGTGGGGTAGAGTCTTGGAACTAGATTCCAAGTAAAATGAATGATTCTTTGCATCTAGATCCCTTAGCCATACAGAGATTATGTGGTAGGCAGAATGATGTCTCCCCAAAGATGTCATGTCCTGATCCCTGAAACCTGTGGTGTTAACTTACATAAGAACAGGTTAGATGTAATTAAGGTTACAAACCTTGATATGGGAAAATTATGCTGGATTATCCTTTCCTGGCTGCAGCAAGAGAGATACAACATGAGAAAGGCCCAACTTGCCCTTGCTAGTCTTTGTCTATGAAGGGAAGGAGCCACGAGCCTGAGAACGCAGTGGCCTTTAGAAGCTGAGAACAGCCCTCGGCTGACAACCAGCCAAGAAAACAGGGACCTTGGTCTTACAACCACAAGGATCTGAATTCTGCCAACAACCCAAGTGAGCAAGGAAATGGATTGTCCCCTAAAGCCTCCACAAAGGAATACAGCCTGCCAACATCTTGATTTTAGCCTGATGAGACCCATGTCAGACTTCTGACCTACAAAACTATTATTGTTCTCTTTTAAGCCACAACATTTCTGGCATTTTGTTATGGCAATAACAGAAAACTAATACAAAGTGCCAAATCCTAAACCACTTCTTGGAGTTACTGACTCAAGTGACAAAATCAGCGAAAATGTGGACACTTAATGTGCTCAATAAATATATAAACTTAAAATTCACTGGAGAGATTGTCTCATCTTCTTAATATAATTGACAAGGGTCAACTGAGAGTCAAGCAATGGCATATCTGCCTACCCAACACATGGTGATCAATAGCTTTGAGCATGGCCAAGAAGTCTGAAGTTTCCCGGAGCAGAAAAGGGAACTTCAAACAATCGAATTTCTTCCACATTCTTTTATTAGAGCCATTCCTCAAATGCATCCAAGCCAGTGGGATGTGTTTATGATTGAATTTAAATATTTTTAAGCACTCAAGATAAAAGCACAGGCTCTGACTTTGTGAGTCAGCTCTGCAGAAAGGAAGGTGGTGGTCTTGAGGACAGGTGGAAAAATAAACCTGCCCACACAGCCTTCTCTGAAGCAACATTTGCAGAAGACTCAAGGGGAAACACACTTTCACAAAAGTGCAAACTGCCCTTCACACTAACCTGACAGCCAGCAAATGAGGACAATAACCCTGATTGCTTTCTTAACTAGAACATAAAAGTCTCTTGGAATTTATACAGAATAATTGGGAAATTGCTGCTATCAAAATTTATATTTACAGAAAACATCTATTATTTTTTAATAATAGATGTTTTATTTCAAGCAGAAAAGTCATCTTAAGTAAATTTTAAAAGGATAAATTACTGACAAAAAGCAAGAAAAGTAATCTGAAAAATTACAAAATACAAAGGAATCATATTTCCACCATTGACATGGCACAAGGTCCAAACTCTTTTGGAAAAAGAACAATAATAGAAATAAAATTGACCCTTTCCATTTTCACACCACATATTCACACTTCGTTTCCAAATAGATCTTTTCCTTTTGGAGACACCAAAAAATTAGAATGGAATGAGATAATATAACTTAGGTCCACATTCACAAAAGAAAACGATAAAGAGAACTTTCAAGCTAAGTAAATACAAACAAAGTATTAACTTCCCTCCTTACTCTTATAGAGAGTAGGGATTTTTATTGTTGCTTTTTACCTTTGTTTTCTATGAAACCTTAAAAGATATAGGAAAGAAAAAAGAAACAAAGTGTTTTCCCTATTTCACACAGCACTCAATACAATAGTTCTGATACCAGCTGTGTGGGGATTTCTCCTCCTATACCAAGCAATCAATTTTCCGGTAGGCATCAACTGAGTGTTCCATAATTAAGTCAATGCTGACATTAGCTACCTGGATTACCATTATTAGATACCACAGGTTAAAGGCTCACTCCCACAAGACTACACCCTACTTCGGATACCAATCATATGCCCCAGGTTATGACCTGTACTTCTGATTGACAGTCTATAAATCAAGGTTCCCACAATCCCTTTGTTGGGTGTGATTAATTTTCTAGACCCACTCATGGAAGTCAGAGAAACACTTTACTTACATTTACTGTTTATTAAAAAGGATATTATGAAATATATAGATGAATAGCCAGCTGGAAGAGAGGCATAGGATGAAGCATAGAAGGGGCACGGAGCTTCCATGCCCTCTCTAGGTGCTACTATCCAGGAACCTCCATATGGTCACCTCTCTAGAAGCTCCTCTGAACCCTGTCCTTTTGGGTTTTTATGGAGGCTTTGTTACATAGGCATGATTGATTCAATCATTGGCCACTGCCATCAACTCAACCTCCTCCCCTCCTTGGAAGTTGGGAGGTGGGGCTGAAGGTTCCAACCTCTAGTCATTCCTTTGTCTTTCTAGTAACCAACCCCTATTCAAAAGCCACCAGTCATCTCATTAACATACACAAAACATTTATCACTCTGGAGAGTCTAAGAGTTTTAGGACCTGTGTGCCAGGAAACAGGGATAAAAACCCAAAGACCAAATACTATATATATTTCATAATATCGCAAACTGCCTCAGTGTCCTCAGTACCTGAGGTGTGTCATAGATCAGAATATTTTGAAGTTAGTTTCTCACAGGAAGTCTTCAGTTGTCCTTTGTTGGTGGAAACAAGCTCCCACTTATAATTTTGCTCAAGTTTAAAGAAAGCGCATGAATTTCCCTAATGTAAGAGTGGATGATACCTGATGTTGAATGGATCATAGTAATAAACTGGGCATGGTGTCTCATATCATTATTCATGACTGCCCCTAGAGCCTCACTTACTGTACTACTATTTTAGTAGATCACCATCCCCAGGTAGAGTGGCCATGGCTACACTGGCCACACATCCCAGAGTTGGCTCTGTTAACTATGGTCACCATAATCAAAGGGAGTGTAGGAAAATGAAGAATGGGAGATATGCAATTTCCAATCATAAATTATATCAAAGTTTCCTTCAGACTGGGATTGTACCAATGCAAACTATGGGATTTTCCCCTCCCCTATAAAACCTCATGAAACAAGGAGTAGCTACAACCCTGGATGGGCAGAGGAGTAGAGTATAATTACCTTTCGACAATAGAATGCACCCTGAGACTTTCAAGGCAAAGCTGTTAGGCCTTTTATTTTTCTTTTACTTCTTTTGTGGGTGTATGATCCCTTTTTAAACATTTGGTCTACATATGGATAGACCTGTGATTTTAAATGGCCTAATGAGCCTCAGACAGACTTCTAAGTAACACTCATGAATAAGCCAAAGAGAGATTCTCAGATGCTAACATTTATTGTACCAAGATTTTTTTTGTTTCTGTTTGCTGATTTTTTTTCCCTTTTTAAAAAGTTAACACTTATTGAATATAATATATCCTGAATCTTTTGCAGGTGTTAAACAGCTGACTTTAATTTTTTTAAAGAACCAAATCCATCTATTACTAAATCAAAAAAAAAGAAGAAGAAGAAGAAGAAGAAAAACACTGTATTTATTTAGGTGATTCTGACAGTAAATCCTTCCTCTCTATTCTGTCCTAGAAAAAGGATTGCGTTTCTCTGTAAAAATAAACTTTGTGAAGATTAAGATATGACCTCATGAAGACTTGTTCCTTAAAAAGCTGAAGGGTCCAAAACGTGGCATTACATTTTCTTTCATCTAACCCTTTAATTTAGGATTTAAATTTGCTAATTTAGCATATTAGCAATACTGCCTTAAAAATGAAATAACATATCTTTATGCAAAGACACAAAATGTTATAGTATGGTAGGTATCTTTAAGTTAAGGCATTGTTTGGACTGGATATGAAATTCCCATCATGAGAGAACACTGGAGTGAATAAGGGACTCAATCACAGGATACCAAATGAGATTTGGAAAAGAGAAGAGGGTTTTAACAAAAACAAACTAAAGTTTAATTCATGAGCCCAATTCATGGGCTTTGAACTCAGGACTCTACCCCAACATCTGGAATTTTTTATCATAAATTTTCCAATGTTAATGGGTTATCACTATTTTATAAACTAGTTATCTTCTATTGTCCATGCCAGGCAAAGTGTTCTCTGCTTCCAGCCACCCAAACAGTAGCAAAGTGGGAAAAGTTGGCTAGAGTACTGCTCACAGTTAATAAAGACTCTTGACTTCATTGAAGAGATTGGCATAATAAAAGGCAGTCAGTGTGGGGTAGGATGCAACCTCACCTAGCCTTCAAAAGACTCCAGCATAGCTAGGTGCTGTTTCTGTGTGTGTTAGTTTTAATCCATACCTTTGGGCTGGTTATCCGTAGTAATCAGAAATACACACTCCAGGAGGAGAGTGTGAGCTAGCATGGGAAAAATCTTAATCAAATGGCCAACTCCAGATACAGTTTTCACAAGATAGGCTTCAGCTATCTTAAAATCTGATAAACACCAGGGGCTTTGTTCTTTAGGATAATGGATACTAGAAATTCTCTTTCATCATTGAAATTACTGTCAGGGTAAGTGAACTGGGTAGACATGGTATAGAGACAGTTCTACGTTTGCATAAATGAGGCATAAAAATGTGGCAAGCTGAAAAGCCTGAACCCTTCAGAAGAGTGGCCTGGGTGCTCTGAAGAAGTCTTGTGCCCAACCTCTGATTTGAAGAGTTCTTGGTAACCACTATCTGGAACTATAGGCGACTACCAAAATCAACCAGAAGGAACCAAAAACTCATGACAGCTACACTGGCTAATTTTATTTAATCAATTATTTAATTTATTTATTTTGCAACAGTTTTCTTTTTTATGTAACACTTTTGCAACAGTAGTCAAGGGACCATCCTAAAAACCTGAAGCAAGGAAACCAAATTGCTTACAGTGTGGGATTAATTGGATGAAATTACCCATATTTTCTTCATGTAAGAAAAAATATCTATCCTAAAGCACAAACTGTATTAAAAATATCACAGTTCCTTGTCCCTGTGTCTCATGTAGATATAGTATATGAACATTCCCTACTGGAAAATCAATTCACATCACTTGCTGTATGTTACTGTGGCAGAAGTTTCTTTGATTTTATTAAAAATCTCCCAGTGATGTCTGACAGGGTTGTATTTTTTTCTCTCCTAGAAAATTACCCATTCATGCCTTATTGTTGTGGACTGTTTTCTTTATTTTGGTGGCTGGTGGTTCAGACAGATTTTTCCGGTGAAGTGGGCAGGTACGGTTAATTTGTTCTTGACAGCTAAATGTAAATTTAGATCAAACCTCTTTGTTTCTTCATCACACAGTCACTCATCCTGCTCATGGATAGGGAGCATAAAGAGCTGTAAACAATGTCATTAGGGCCTCCAAAAATCAATACCATGTGAGATAGGAGATAAATAGGGGTGGTACCTTAGATCTTTGCCGCTGTGGCAGCCAGTCTCCAAGAGGGCAACCAAAGATCTTTGCCTCCTACCAGCTATGGCCTTGTGTGGTCTCCTCCATATTGAACAGTGCTAACCTAGAATACTCTAGAAGCAATGGCGTGTGGCCTCTGAGAGTACTTATAAAAACTATTGCAGCTCCTGCTTTGATATCTTGAATCATTTGCTCTGGGGGAAGCTAGTTGCTACGCCCTGTGGAGAGGCTAAATGGAGAGAAACTGAAGCTGACCACCAATAGCTGGTGTGAGCTGGCCAGCCTCAGTGGGCCACTTGAGAAGCAGCTCCTGCAGCCCTAGTCAAACCTTCAGGTGACTGCAGCCCAGGCCAACATGTGACTGAAAATGCATGTGAGACCCCAAGCCAAAATCACCCAAATTTGCTCCTGCATTTCAGATCCACAGAAACCGTGAAATATTAAAAAAAAAACATATTTTGTTTAAAGCCACTACATTTTGGAATAATTTGTTATGTAGCAATAGATACAGCTGCTAATCCAACAGCATTTTCAACCCCATTCCCATTTGACTGACTCCTACTATAGAGAATTTAAAAAGCAAGATACTGACCTTCTTATTAGCCTCTCTTGTAGCTAGAAGCAGCCATGGAATCTGTTCTGACCACTGAGATACAAAGAGGAGTCTACCAAGGGAGCTTTCTAGTAAAAGGAGCAGGTAAAAAGACAGAGTTAACTCGGTTAACTCACACAGCACCTTCCCCCTTGCTTCTGCTTTGAACATGATGTCTGGGGCTGAGACAGCTATCTTGCAGCTGAGATGCAGCAACCATCAGGATGAGAAGCTAACAGCAAAGGATTGTGGAGTGAATAGGAGACAGCCCAGATCCCTGGCAACAGTGTTGGATTGGTAAATTAGTGCTGGCAAACTCTTACCACTTGGTAAGTGATTAAAATAAACCCTATTTTTATATCACTATTAGCTAGTCATTCTATTACTTGCAGCTGACAGCATTCCTAATTAATGCAAATTTTTGGAACCCAGAAGGGTGCTTTAAATAACAGATATTGTAGAGTTGGCTGAGTAGAAGAGATCAGACACCAGGCTGCGAGATTCCAAAACTTTCTGTTTGGAAACAGGACACCTTTGTTATGAAGTGGTGAAGCATTTGTTTTAACTGTTGCCTGTTGGGATGCAAACTGCATACGGATAAAAGCTGTAATGTTAGAGGATAATGTGAAAAAATATGGTTGTGACAACTTACTTTATCATGCACCCCCTGTTTTTTATGTTCATAATATATAGAAAACTCCACACGGGGAGGTGAACAACTTTCTGTGGACGCTTCAGAGAATGGCACGTTAAAGAAGAGTATGAACTTTTTTATACCAGGTACACACACATACACACTCACACAGAGTAGTTGTTCTAAAGTCTTTGGATTTATGTATTTGTTTTCCTTTAACATTTTTTGTGGAAAACTAAACAGACAACTTCGAAATATGAGAGATTCTTTTTCTCCTTTTAGTTTCCCTCTGCTTCAATGAATAACACCTAAATATTTTGCAGATTCTGATATATACTTCTCCCATTTACCCCATGAAAAGGAAATAAAAATTTGCATAAGATTCAGGCATAAGATCTCATGAAATGCATTTCACTTTTTGTCCTGATAATAAAATGATAATCATTAGAAAAGTAATAGTAGCCCTATTTTAATCCCATACGTTTATGTTTCAAGTGTATTATGTATGTTATTTTATCTATGCTTCACAATAACCCCATGAAGTAAGTTTTATCAGCCCCTTTGCCAGATGAGAAAACTGAGGATGCTTACAAAGTAAGGCCCAACCCCACCCACATCTAATCAATTACCAGATACTGTTAATTATATATTTTGATTATTCCTAACTTTTGTCAGTTTTCCAGGCACTCCTGGAGTTCTGTGTCACTTATCTGTTCCTTGCTCCCCAGCCTTATCTCTCAGCAGTCCGTCCCATTTTGATGCCTCTCTGTCTCCTAACTGTCATGCTCATTGTGTCCCAGACATACTGGATTTCTCAGAGTTCCTTGTGCTTTTTCAGCTCCCGACTTTTGCAGCCCAAAGCCCCTCTGTCTGGAGTACTTTCTCTGATGTTTTTTGCCCAGCTAACTCCCACACATCCTTCATCTTAGACATCACCTTTGACCCCCAATTCTAGGTTAAGTGGCCATAACCTCCAGGTTATGTGTTCCTAAAGCACTGTGTGCTACTGCGAATTCAGGCTTCATCATTTTGTCTTTGTCTCTCTCTGGGCCTAGTCTAACTAAACTTTCACACTCAACTACCCTTCTTAAAACACACCACATTTTCTACATATGTGAATGTATGTGCATGTAGGCAGTGTCTATTCTATACATATACTGCATAATACATATAATGATACATTAGAAGATTTTAAAAATATATATAATTAAATATGATTATCAAACAAGAGAACAGATTCCCTTCTCAACTTTAGTTATAGCCTAATTCATACCCTTGATCGCCTTCTTCTACCTTCTAAACATACTAGATCCAGTGAAAAACTGTTTTTCTAATATTTAGCACTCCCCCCGCATCTTCTACACCGTGGGTAAAAGAACGTCTCCTAAATCACTAATTTGATTTCCTATAGTTCTTCACTATCATCAATATAGATTCTAATGCTGCTATGTACTTACAAATTTTTTGAAAACTGTCCCTATATCTATCACCTTCCCATTTGAAAAAAAAAAAATCAGCCTGGCTAGATCAATCCTTATCTATTTTTTTAGCTAGGGTCCTTTTCTAAATTTTTATTATTTTTTATTTATTTTATTTTTTATTTTCCATTGGATGAAGCTATTCTTTTTCAGGAGTAGAAACATGTATGCAGGGGCCACAATTGGGGGTCTCCATCCAGCTTCTTTCCGCTATGATTGGTGGGAATTCCTCTGTGGCTGTCAAATGATTTGCTATTGTATTTTGTTTTCATAACTTTCATTTTTTCCCATTTTTTTCATGAATATTTAAATAGAGAGCTAGGAGAGGGCACATCATAAAATGTGGCTATGATGCCATTTTGAGCTGACAGCGCCTGCCTATCCTTAAAGGACTTCTCCTTCTGCCATAGGTGGCAATAACCTGCCATATTTCTTGGAAGTGAAGCATCAGATCAGGCAATAGGCAGCAATAGGGAGCTTGTAGTACAAGGTAATGAAGTTTCCACAGACTACATCCTACTGTAAAAGTTCTTTTAGAAAAATTCATATTTTTCAGAAAGAAATAGCATTTACTACTTTAATAATGAAGAATTTGTTCTTTGAAAAAAAACAAAGAGCAATCTCCCATTGTAAGCCTTTTATATTTTTTTCTTAATAATAATGATATTTAACCTTCAATTAATCTTCCATCCCACCCTCATTTTAGTAGAACTTTTGAAAGTTTAAAAATCTGAATGGTTTTCATGTTATTGTGGTAGTTGTTTGTTGTTGTTTTAAGTGACTTTGACAGAAAATGTTTTGAGTTGTAGAAGAGGTTTCTATTTATCTGTTATATCTTCAAAGGTAGCAAAAATCCTTTGTAAATTGAAGGAGGAATTCTTTATCTTCAATAGTATAAATTCACAATGCATACAATTTCGGACCACGAAACATAAAATTGACTCCAAAGCATAGGAAATTTTGTCTCAAAGATTGTTTTTTGTGCATGAAAAAAATGTAATGCAGTTAGTCCCGTTCATATTTATTAAGTGATAGGTGACCATAAAAGAAGTTTATGAATTGTATCGCCTCCATTTGTATGTTGTACACTTCAGTCGCAGACATTTTATGGATGGTTATATAATACTCTTCAGCTTTACATAGTGCCCTTAAATAGAGCCACAAAACTCCTTACAGAGAGTTACATTCATAAATAAAAAAAGGAAAAGAGGGCTTTGAGGCAAGACTTAAATAGAGGAAGTGACTCAGTGGTTCAGGGGGAATGTTGGCAAAGAGATGAAATAGCATCCAAGAGAAGAAACTACATTATGAAAGGCCATAGGGGCCTAGAGTCAGAGCAGCAAAGTAAGCAGCAGAGCCCACCAGTGGTTAACAAGAAATATTTAGTACAGAGAAGTATTAGAATCCATACTGGTAACCGTAACAGACACACTACAGAAAATCAAATCAGTGATTTAGGGAGCAAAGATGAAAAAAGTTCTACCAATTACAGAGATGAAAGAAACAAAGATATAAAAATGATGTGAGAAAGAAGATAACAGATGTGGAGGACAGAGATCCTAAATTTTAATCTAAAAAAAGAATAGAATTTTCAACATAAGAAACAAGGACAAATGGAACAAAACCAGTGGCAAGTTATTGAAGGAACCGTTACTAATCTGAATAGAAATCTAAATATGTACTTAAAAGCCAATACTGAAATTCCAAAAAATGCAAACTAATTTACAGTGACAGATTGTAAGTTGCTAAGGTCTGGGATGGGGGAAGATGGCCTAGAAATGGGCATAATGGAACTTGTTGGGTGGATAAAAATGTTCTATATCTTGATTGTGGTTGTGGTTACACAGTTATATACATTTGTCAAAACTCCTCAAATTGTACCCATGAAGAAGGTGCATTTTATTGTATGCAAACTACACCTCAATAAGGTTGATTTTTATTAAAATTTTTATTTTGAGATAATTGTAGATTCACATGCAGTTGTAATAAATAATACAGAGATCTCATGTAACCTTTACCCAGTTTCTTCCAATGTTAACATCTTGCAAAACTATTGTTCAATCTCACAAGCAGGATATTGACATCGACAGAGTCAAGGTACATTTCTATCATGAGAGTTCCATAATCACAAGGAGACCTCATGTTGCCCTTGAACATCTGCACCCACTTCCATGCTGCTGCATCTTCTCCTTAAAGCCTTCAACCATTAATCTAGTCTCCATCTCTATAATTTTGTCATTTCAAGAATGGACATATACAAGGAACTCCATCATATATAACCTTCTGGGGTTGGATTTTTCTCTTGGCATAAGTCCTTTGGTGGTCCATGTAAGTTATTACATGTATCAATAGTTTGTTTCTTCTTAGCACATTCTGTAGCCTGTCCTCTCATCTCTTAACTGTGTACTTCCCAGAGGAAAGTTCTTAATTTTGAAATTCAATTTACCATTTTTTTCTCTTTTAGGGACTGTGCTTTGATGTCAAGTCTAAGATCTCTTCAGCTGACCTAAATCCCTGTGTTTTTCTTAAAATTTTTATAGTTTTATGTTTCATATTTAAGTATTTGATACATTTTGAGCAAATTTTTGTATCAGATGTGAGACTTAAGATTTTTGGTTTTGTTTTTTATTTTTTAATTTTTTTTGCCTTAGATGTCCAATTTCTCCAGCACCATTTGTTGAAAAGGCTATCTCTCTCTTCTCTTGCATAGCTTTTGCACCTTTGTCAAAAGTCAGTTGGGCTTATGTGTGGGGGTCTATTTCTGGGTTATCTCTTCTATTCCATTGATTTATGTGTCTATCTGCTCTCTGCATACAATCATAATTACTGTAGCTATAAAATAAGTCTTGAAATTGAGTACACTAATTCCTACCACTTTATTCTTCTTTTTCAAAATTGTTTAAGTTAGTCTAGATCCTATGCCTTTCCATATAAAATTTGGAATAAGCTTGTCTATTTCTTGCTGAGATTTTGGTAGGAATTACATGAAACTTATATCAACTTGGAAACAAGTGACATCTTCCCTACATTGTCTTCTAATTCATGAATATAATTGTAGCTCTCCATTTATTTAAACTTCTTTGATTTCATGCACCAGCATTTTGTAGTTTGTAGTATACAAGAATCATGCATGCTTTATTAGATTTACATCTAAATATTTTGTTTTTATTGTTGAGAGATTGTAAATGGTACTGTATTTTTTTTTTTTTTTTTTTTGAGACAGAGTCTCACTCTGTTGCCTGGGCTAGACTGCCGTGGCGTCAGCCTAGCTCACAGCAACCTCAAACTCCTGGCCTCAAGCGTTCCTTCTGCCTCAGCCTCCCGAGTAGCTGGGACTACAGGCATGAGCCACCATGCCCGGCTAATTTTTTACATATATTTTTGGTTGTCCAATTAACTTCTTTCTATTTATAGTAGAGATGGGGTCTCGCTCTTGCTCAGGCTGGT